>MU737543.1:49298-85137 GCA_026770625.1 Nicotiana glauca | reverse complement strand
GGGGGGGGGGGGGGGGGGAGATGTGAACAAGTTTTATCTTAATCTTCTGACTTCCCTGCTACCAAAGTTTTATGCTTTATCTCGATCAACTATGTGCATATTGAAGTAAAACCGTAAACTTCTATTTATTAAATTATTTCATTGTGCTTGCAGTATTAGGTTATAATCATTTTCATCCACCTTTTCTAATTGAAACCGCATGCTGATGCGTTCTGCATTTTTACCTCCCTCAAGCATGTTATTTTCTTATACACTACAAATGGAAAATGTATAGTTCCATTTTTCTTTCTAAAAAGAAAATAATATATAGTAAAATTGTGTTAATTGTATAGAGATGGTTGGGGATGTATTCTATATTCTGAACTTTTTGAGTCTGTGCTAATGGGAGAGTTGATGTACTACAAATGGAAAATGTATAGTTCCATTTTTCTTTCTAAAAAGAAAATAATATATAGTAAAATTGTGTTAATTGTATAGAGATGGTTGGGGATGTATTNGGGGGGGGGGGGGGGGGGGGATGTGAACAAGTTTTATCTTAATCTTCTGACTTCCCTGCTACCAAAGTTTTATGCTTTATCTCGATCAATTATGTGCATATTGAAGTAAAACCGTAAACTTCTATTTATTAAATTATTTCATTGTGCTTGCAGTATTAGGTTATAGTCATTTTCATCCACCTTTCTAATTGAAACCGCATGCTGATGCGTTCTGCATTTTTACCTCCCTCAAGCATGTTATTTTCTTATACACTACAAATGGAAAATGTATGGTTCCATTTTCTTTCTAAAAAGAAAATAATATATATTAAAATTGTGTTAATTGTATAGAGATGGTTGGGGATGTATTCTATATTCTCAACTTTTTGAGTCTGTGCTAGTGGGAGAGTTGATGTATCTCTTATGCTGAGCCTTTTTCTATCCATTGATAGACGTGGAGGTCGAGGAGGTTATGGTGGCGGCGGCCGCAGGGATAACTACAGAGACAGTGGAGGTTCTGGCCCGGATAGACAGTCTCATGGTGGAAACCGTTCACGTCCTTACTGAGTCCAAGCATCTTCTTGTGTACTAAAAATTTGTGGTGGGAGGGTTTTTTATTAATTCCATTTCAAGATATACTCTGTTTCTAAGAGGTAGGTTGATCACTCATTTGCACTTTGAGCAATATATGCCTTTTCTCCTTTCTTTCTGCTTCTTGGGGTGTAGGAATGGATGGGGTTTTGAAGTCCCCTTTTTTTTGATACTTTGAATGTTTTGATAGAGGCTACTGGATATTCTGCAAATTGCTGCTAAGGTAGGTGAAAATATTCAGGTGAGTGGTACTGCTGTGAAAACCAAAATGCTCTGGTAATTCTAGCTGAATGATGTTTTCTTCTCTATAGGTGATTGCTGCATCTTGGCAATGAAGCCTGATATAATGATTCGCTGACTCTATGATATGACACATAACTACTTGAGCTGTTATTTTTTGCTTGTTTGTGCCTGCTAGTCCTTATGATCTCCATAGGTGATTCCAAGAATATTTTTTTTCCCTCCATATGGTCTCATAGTTCTGCTCTTCTTATATTTCAACTGAGATTGGATTGCCAAATTAGTAATAATCACGTTCCTATCCGGAATGTATATTAGAGCTGTTGTCTTGGATGGGAGAGCGCTCACCTAAAAACTGAAGTTAGCCGCACCGAAGATTTTGACAATATTATTGACCTGGTCTGATGTAAAGCCGTAGCGGTTGCTTCGTTCTTGAAGCAGTAAGTGACTGTCCATACTCCATAAGAGGAGAAGCTCCCAGAGTGTTTCTCGCTGTTCGTCCTTTTGATAAAATGGTGGTACTACGGAGGTCGTAATTTATTTCTGTGAGCCAAGGTTACATTTGACCTTTTTTTTTCTGTCGAGGAAATTTAATGTATCGGAATTTAAGATTTGTATCTACTTTGTGAAAGAGGCTAGCTCTACATTCTGTTCAACTGCATTAGCTCGCACTAAATAATCATAATACAGTAAGCTGCCAAAAAGAGAATAAAAGATGCAAGAAGAAGCTTGCTTAAGGTAAACAGTAAAAATGTCCAGTCTGAACCGACGGAAAATAGGTTTTGTTGTTGTTTTCGACCACAGCCATCAAGCAAGTTTGCGATAAAGAATCTTTCTTGTGTTATAAATGCAAAAAAAAAAAGAAAAAAAGAAGGGAATTTACAGATACCTGTGAGGAGATAGATTTTTCCGCGCAATGCTGCCTAATTTCTTTCCGTTTTTGTCAAGAGCTATGCATTGTTGTGGATTCAATTTGTAAAATGGCACTTCTATTTCTGCATCTAGTAAGAGTATTTTTTTTTTAAAAATCATACACCCTTATGAATGAATCTAAAAAATTAGACTCCTAAACTAGTTCAGCTCCTCTCTCTTCAAAGATAACCCTAACTATAAACATTTAAGTTATTAGGAATGAAGCAGTAAATCGTTAGTTTCTTTTGACTTGTGCAGGGCAAGCTTCCCAATGGTGTTCCTAAATTAGGTCTTGCAATTTCTTGATTAAATTTACGAGGTATCTGTTGGTGGAAGTGCCTTCCAAATCCTGCGAAAAGATTTGTAATGACCGTTTGATTAATTTTAGAAGTTATCGGAAAAATGTTTTTGGAAGAATTAACTTGAGGATGATCTTCACGGTAATTTATTGTTCCACTCTTCCGTTTGCAAAAACCTAACAAGGTCGTATCAGCTTTTGCTAGTATTAAGAATTTGGACTATCCTCTAACAATGTCAATAAATGGTTTAGTTTAAGGTAAAAGCGTATAGTTAGACTCTCCATTTTTCCTACATTAAATACCTAGGCTTATTTACCGTGTATTAATTTTTCTTGATGGAAAGTTGTTTGAAACAATTAAAGAGGGAATTAAGAGGTTCGATTTTTGTGATAATGGTTTTGCTTTGGTTAGCTTGTATGCATCTCTGAAAATGATAGGAAAAGTTTCTTTCACTCACTCTATGAGCATAAAACATTTTGTGTTGCTCCAGGGAGATAATAAAAGTGAAAAAAAAAAAACAAGACAAAAGAAATAAAAGGAAGAGATATATGGAGAAAAGCAGAACCGTTGAAAATGAGGGTGTTTGAGAGGGAAATAATTAATCCTAAAAACTTGCCTAATATGGTGGATATATGATGAATTATCCACATTTCAATCTAGCATATCAAACTTGCGTTAATGTCTAACAATCTGAACGAACAGTAACACTAATTGTTTCACAAAAATAAATGTCCATGCTTTCCATTTCAATTATTAGAGCAAATTCTCCACCAAACAATCCTCTTTCTTCATTTGCTTCTTTAATCAGTAGTTTTTGTAACAAAAATGGTAAAACGAAGAGTCACAGATTCAATAGGAGTAGTCCAAGGTCGATATCGTCAAGAATTATTTATATGTCAATTTTCAGATATGGTCAATTCCAAAGGATGTTTATGGTCTGGAGGTGATCCTTTCGCTTTCAGTTTACCACTGGTGTTGGCACAATTGATTTTCATTTTCTTTGTCACAAGAATTACTTTTTTCCTCATCAGACCTATTAAACAAAGTATGGTCAGTGCACAACTTATTGTAAGCTCCTTTATTCTCTACATAATTATGAACAACATCTAACAATACTATTACTTGTGTTGCAAAATTCATTACTATTATTATTGTCGGAGACAGATTTAGGATTTAAATTTGATAGGTTCAATCTTTAAGTTTTTATCATCGAGTCCAGTACCCTTTTGAAAATTTTGATGTCTTGAAATTTTAGTAACTTGTTTTTGCGCGCGCGCACACACACATCCACCTGTGAGTACCTGATAATTCCGTTACCAGAGGTGGACCTATGCTATACAAAAAGGGTCACTGTCACCCGTAAAGTTCGGTAAAACTTCCATTTATACATACATATGTCTTTAGAAAATAGTGATATATTAGTAGGGGGCACCCTATATATAAATCAGATTTTGGTTGAATCCAAAAGTGCATTTGCGATCTTCAAATCCTGGGTCCGCCTATTTCTATTACTTATAGAAATGGGTTTATGATTTAAACTTGGATTCAATCTTCAAAATTCTTAGCATAAATCTTTGTACTTTTGAAATTATGGATTCAAACTTGAATACATATTGACATATTTAGTAATTTTTCTTGTATATCTATGTTTAGTGTCGAGAATATTGAGTTCATTTAACCCGTTGTTACTGCCTCTGATTACTGTGTTACAATGTTCATGCTATTATTATTGTTGGTCTCAAACAGGCTGGTGTTTTCATGGGGCAATCAGGCTTATGTCGTAACAGAGCGTTTGCGGCCTTAATGTTTCCACCAAGAGGAAGAATGGTACTACAAACAGTTGCAGATCTTGCTTTCATGTTTCATCTTTTTGTTCTTGGAATTCATGTAGATCCAACAATGGTGAAAAGAGCGGGGAGAAATGCAATGCTAATTGGTGCATCCAGTTTCGCGTTGCCTTTTGTACTTGGATGTCTAGCTAGTTATACATTACCTCATTTGGCTGTAGTAGATGAAGCAACAGCGCATTTGCTGCCTTATGTAGCCGTACTTAACTCAGCCTCTTTCTTTCCTGTGATCACAAGCCTTCTTGGCGATCTTAAGATTCTAAACTCAGAAATTGGTCGAATAGCTACATTAGCCTCTATGGTTACTGACATTTGTATATATGTGATTTTCGTAATTGGGACTACAGTAAATTCATCAGCAAGTTATTCAAAGTGGAATGGAGCATTGTGCATTGCATGGATAGGCACTTTCTTGATAGTAGTTGTGTTTGCAGTAAGGCCATTTGTGCAACACATTGCTAGGACTATACCTGAAAAAGGGTCTATGAAAGAAAGCCAATTTCTAGTCGTAGCTATGATAGTTTTGATCTGTGGCTTTGTCGCGGAGTCTCTTGGACAACCGGCTGCTCTTGGTACTTTTATTTTGGGCATGGTGGTACCCGAGGGACCTCCTCTAGGGTCATCTTTGGTTTACAAAATTGATTCTTTATGTACTGGATTGTTGCTTCCTGCTAAGTTTGCTATTAGTGGTTTAGCAATGGACATTTTCGCAATAGGAAAAGGAAAGAGTCTTTTAGGCGTTGAAGCAGTGATCATCTTAGGTTATTTCGGAAAATTTGCTGGCACTCTTATTCCAGCAGTTCATTTTGGTGTTCCTTTTAGAGATGCACTTTCTCTTGCTCTCATCATGTGTTGCAAAGGAATAATCGAGGCATCTCTGTATATCGGCCTCAGGGATAATGGAGTACGTAAGCCATCTCTCTTTTCTGTACTTATATACACTGACAGTAAAGAAATTTTACACTATCTATATATTTTAACCTGTTATAGCTTGGTTACCTGAAAATTCAATCATTTACATGTCTCTTATTTGGTTATCTACAGAGAATAACAAATGAAGCGTATGCGCTTTTGTTAATCACAATGTTGGTGATAACGGGAGCTTTGAGACCCTTAATTTGGTACCTCTATGATCCATCAAGAAGGTATTTAGGCTACAGAACAAATAGTATACAGCATTTGGATCCGACTAGTGAACTTCGGATACAGGTATGTATTCACAATGAAGATAATGTCCCAAGTATTGTTAATCTTCTAGAAGCCTCCAATCCCAGTAGAAGGAGACCTATTTCAGTGTTTGTTCTTAATCTAATGGAGCTCAAAGGTAGCGCGGCTGCATTGCTGGTGCCAACGCATAATAGAAGAGGCAAGGCTAAACTCAAGTCTCTGCCGAGCAGAACAGAACATATATCAAATGCGTTCAACATCTTCGCGCATAGAAATCAAGGTTCTGTTGCTGTTCAACACTTCACATCCATTGTTCCTTATGCTACTATGCATGATGACATATGTACAATCGCGATGGAAAAAGGCGTCAATATTGTGATCGTCCCGTTCCATAAGCAGTGGGCGATTGATGGAACAGTAGGAGCCAATTTTCCTGCTATTAGAATGGTGAACCAACAGGTACTCTATAAAGCACCTTGCTCAGTCGGGATCCTAGTTGATCGAGGTCAATTAGCCGATAACCAACAAATCTTATTCGGCCATTCTTTCTTTCGTGTTACAATGCTCTACCTTGGCGGTCCAGATGATGATGAGGCACTCGCCTACTGTAGCCGGATGCTAGAGCATCCACACATCAGCCTGACTCTCGTTTGGCTCAGACATTCGAGTGACAATATCGATAACAGTGTGGAGTCAGATACGATACGTTGGTTCAAGGCTAATAACATTGGTGCAGAAAGGGTGAGTTACAAAGAAGAAGTGGTGAAAGATGCAGTGGGGACAACTCAGGTTCTTCGTTCACTCGAGCACAATTGTGATCTTTGTATAGTTGGTAGAGACCATGAACAATCTGAGTTAACACTAGGGATTAATGAATGGATCGAATGTCCAGAACTAGGATTTATTGGAGACATGTTAGCGACTTCGGATTATAGTTTTTCGTTGCTAGTTGTGCAACAAATACCACCAGGGACCGAGTTTATGAACGGCCACTCCCTGAAACCTGTATCTAGCAGTTATTATTCTAGTTCAGGGAAATATAGTCATCGTTCTGGTTTTGGCTCTTTTGGGTAGCAGCTGAAGTAGTTTTGCCTCTTTGATCAATCCCAAAAAAAAGCCGCCCTGTGCACGAAGCTCCCGCTGTGCGTGAGGTCCAGGAAAGGGTTGGACCACAAAGGTCTATTGTATGCCGCCTTATCGGAATGATCAGAATGGTCAATACCAAGAATGTAGAAAATAGCTTTATAGATAGAAAGAAAAAATGTATTATAAATCTTACAGAATTGTATGTAGAAATTAGGAAGCACAAAATTCAGTTTGTGTAATTAGTTAGAATGCAGTTTTTTTTTGGGTTGTTTCAAGTTTTCAACAAATAGTCGCACATAGAATGTTTTGTATCACACCAAGTCTTATTTACAATATTGGTGTATGCTAAATTGGCTATGATCTTTACTTGACTTGAGAGTTAAGATCAGTGGAGGAACTTAGTTTAATTCTTCTTAAAAATTTAAGTAAACAGATGAGCATTGACCCCACTATCCTATGAGCTAAATAGTTTCGCTTATTATGAACAATTTTTTGTAGTTATCCTTTTGGTTGGACATTTGCACAAATGGCCTTTTCTGATGATACTACAGATCCTGTGACGACCAGTCCGGTCGTCTCATGAGTTACCGTCCCATTTTTCTCAAATTCTACTTCTATTTGCTTTAATTATCGGTTTTATATGTGATCAGGTTGATTGGCTCGGGTTCGGAAAGGTTTTTGAGAAGGCTCGAGACACTTAGTCTCTCTTAAGAAGGTTTAAGTTAGAAAAGTCAATCGAATGTTGACTTATGTGTAAGAGGGCTCGGATGCGGGTTCCGATACTTCGAATAGCTTCGGGAGAGGATTCGGGACTTAGGAGCGTGATCGAAATGTATTTTGGAGGTTCGGAGTAGATTTAGGCTTGAATTAGCAAAATTGAGTTTTTGGCGTTTTTTGGTTGATAGATGAGATTTTGATATAGGGGTTGAAATGAAATTCCGGAAGTTCCAATAGCTCCGTTATGTCATTTGGGATGTGTGTGCAAAATTTCAAGTCATTCGGACGTGGTTTGGTATACTTTTTGATCTAAAGCGGAATGCGGAAGAATTTAGAATCTTAGGCTTAAATTCGATGAGTTTTGGTGATTTTGATGTTGTTTGAGGTGTTTTGAAGATTGGTATAAGTTTGAATAAGGTCATGGGATATGTTTGTGCTTTTGGTTGAGGCCTCGGGGGCCTCGGGGGTAATTTCAGATGGTTAAAGAGGAGTTTGACGAATTGTTGTAGTTGCAGATTGTGCTGCTTCTGGTATTTCCGCACCTGCGGATTGGGGACCACAGGTGCGATGCCACATATGCGAGAGAGGAGCCGCAGAAGCGAAAAGGGAGCTAGGGAGATAGAAACCGCATATACGATTGGAGGAACCGCACATGTGATGGAGCAGGTGCGGACATGGAACCGTAGATGCGGAAATGCGGAGTTAAGTGAAGAAACGTAGAAGCGGTTCATTGGCCGTAAATGCGGTATCGTAGAAGCGAAGATTAGACCACAAATGCGGAAATATCTAGACAGAAATATAAATTAGTTCCTTCGTGATTTTTAGAAGGTTTTCTCACTTTTTAACACGAATTTTGGAGCTTTGGGCGATTTTGAAGAGAGAAATCAGGGAGACATCATTAAGGTAAGGTTTTGGATTATTAAAACTTGTTTTTATGGTGTTAATATATGGATTAGAGCTGTAATTAAAGGTAAAGTTGAGAAATTAGGGCTTAAAAACCTAGGCCTTTGATTGAGGATTTGGAGGACCATTTGTTGTCGGATTTTGGAACTTTTTATATGTATGAACTCGTGGGGAGATAAAGAATCTAAAGATGTAAAATTTATCGAATTTCGAGACGTGGACCATGGGGTCGGGTTTTGGTAATTTTGAATTTTGTGATTTTTTCGATTATTTTCGAGTGGCTTTCAACCCTTTAGCATAAATTAATGGTTACGTTCTGATTTCTGGTAGATTTGGATCATCCAGAGATCGATTCGAAGGGCAAAGGGGTTGCAAGCTAAACTTCAGGCAGGACTGAGGTGAGTAATGATTTTAAATGCTGTCCTAAGGGTATAAAACTCCGGAGTTTCATAGAGTTCGACTATGTTGAGGTGAAATGCACGCTAGATGGGGATTGTCTAGTCCATCCCGAATGACTATGTTACTGCGTATTTGACAGTTAATTATTCAATATTATTATATTTTGAGCTAAATGCCATATATGGGCTTCGTGCCAACTGTTTGAACCCTTAGGGGATTTTAAATGATATTTTCCTCACTGTTTGATTTCAGTGCTCAGTCATGCTATATTTTCACTATCTTCAAAACTCAGCTATGTTATTCTGTTTTAAACTCATTAAACGATATTTTTAAAAATATTTTGAGTTGAACTTCATATTTTACTGATGCCCGAGGGGCTTATGAGATTCTGACTGAGTAAGGCCGAGGGCCTGTGTTATGAGGATACTTTGGGTTGGGCTGCACGCCGCAACAGTTATATATTAATGAGGCTGAGGGCCTGAGATTGTATGCCATGAGGTGGCTTGAGATTGATATGAGGTCGAGAACCTGTTTATTATGCCACGAGATGACTTGATATTGCGCTTGGGCCGTAAGGGGCCCCTCCTGGAGTCTGTACACCCCCGATGAGCGCGGGTACCCATTGTGATATGAGACATAGCCCGAGGGGCTGGTATTATTCTGTGATATTGCCCGGGGGGCTGGTATTGTACTATGATATTGCCCGAGGGGCTGATTCTGTTGTTACTGTGCTCGAGGGGCAGCTATTATATGTTTACCTTTTTAGTTGTTTTTCCTGTATATTATTTATCTGTTTAAAAGATGTTTATGAGATTTCACTGCTTAATTATATTTACTGATTGTGTTGAGCCTCTTTTAGCTTAATTTTGTGCCTTACCTGATTTTATATTTCTCATTCTTCATTTATTTTTATTATTCACTGAGTTGGAGTACTCACTTTACTCCTTGCACTCCTGCGTGCAGATTCGGGAGCTACATGTCCTGCTCATTAGGGTTGATAGTTCCAGTAGGTCTTCAGAGATTTACTAGGTAGCTGCTTGGCAATTCGCAGCCCAGTGCATTCTCCCTCTATCTTAGTTCTTTTTGATTCAGTTATGTAGAGGTGGATTAGACTTCAGACTTCTAGTATTGTTTTAGATGCTCATGACTAGTGACACGATGTCGGCCTGTGTTGGTTTTATTTCCGCAAATTATACTGTTAAGTGCTTATTTTGGAATTTTGTTTCTGATTAAGGATGTAGTAGTTATTATTTTAATTGCTTAAAGTGATATGGAAGTGTGTCGGCTGGCCTTGTCTTTACGAGAGGCGTCATCACGATCGGGTTGGGTTTAGGTTCCTGACAGATCCCCCAAATTAGTCTAATGGACTAAAATTGCCTAAATATTCATCTATTTAAGGTGGAATTTAGTCCATTAACCTGGCGGCAAACATAATTTAAGGGGTGTCTTATAAAAGGTTATACGATGCAAATAATTGTCTTCATTCTAAGCTAGCGTTTGGATATAGATTTAGTTGAAACTTAAAAAAATAATTTTTGAAAGTTGAAATTATGTTTGAACATGCATTTTATTTGAAAAAAATTTGAAGTTTTGTGAGTGGGAGAATAAGTTTCACCCAAAATCTACCCTAAACTAGATTTTGGGAACTTGAAAAATAATTTCAATTTTTTTTTTCAAAAATAGATCATTAATCTATGAACAAACAATGTTTTCAAAAAAGATTTGAAAAACCATTGTCAAAATGTTTGGCCAAATGGGGCCTTACTATTCGCGAATCTAGACTAGCTGATTGAAAGTCTTAATGGTAAACCCGTGCCATTTTTGGTTGGGAATCTTATAGAAATATTCAAAATAATAGCATGTTTGGCCAAGATGAAAAAATTAACTTATTTTGAGATTTTTTAAAAGTGCTTTTTCTAAAAGTAATTTGGGTGAGAAAAAACCGTGTTTGATTAATCTATATCTATCTATTTATCTAAATTTAAGAGAAATAGGAGAATGGGAAGCTCATTTGGAGAAAGAAGACCTATCGTATACAAATATTGGTTTGAACACAAACTCTAAATAGTATAATATTTGTGAGTCTAATGTAGATTTGGAGTTTCAAAGCCATACCAATCTCATTTGGGCTAGGACATTGTGTCACGATTTGGATTTCTCACCCTCGGAGGTCGTGATGGCTCCTACTCGTGGTAGCTAGGCAAGCCAAGAACATTTGCAAATATTAACCTATCTTGGTTTATACATGATTAACAATTAAATTATTAATGAATAAGTAGTTAAAAAGACAACGAAAAGTAAATTTTAGCGGAAGTCTGAACTAAATATAGAAACATCATCTAGAAAACCAATACAAGTCTCTACCCAGCACCTGGTGTTACAATAATACACAGACTGTCTAGGATGACTACAAATAAGGGTTTGAAATAAAGGACATAGTCTGTCTCGAATACAAATGTCAACAGAACATGAAAACTGAAAGAAGAGACGCCGGGCCTGCGGACGCCAGCAGATCTACCTCAGAGTCTCATGGACTGAAGGTCGGCTCCCTGACTACTGCTACGCACCGTAAGCTGCTCCGACACCTGGATCTGTGCAAAAGAGCACACAGTGTAGAATCAGCACAACCGATATAACGACCCGACCGGTCGTTTGTGGAATTTATGCCCCGATCCCATATTTACTGCTTTCCCTAAGTTCATTTCTGCTATTTTGATTTGTCGGGACGTTCGGTATTAGGATTCGGAGTGTTTTGGGACACTTAGTCCCTAAATGAGAGCTTAAGAGTTGAAAAATGGTCCGAAATCGAAACAGTGTGAAGACAACCTCGGAACGGAAATCCGATGGTTCTGTTAGCTCCGTTAGGTGATTTCGGGGTTGGGAGCATGTTCAGAATGCATTTTGGAGGCTCGTAGCTCATTTAGGCTTGAAATGCCGAAGTTTGAATTTTTGAAGCTTCTGGTCCAATAGTGAGTTTTTGATCCGAGGGTCGGATTGGAATTCCAGAAGTTGTAGTAGCTCTGTCATGTCATTTGGGATATGTATGCAAAATTTTAGGTCATTCGGGCGAGTTTTGGTTAGGTTTTTGATCGGAAGTGTGTTTTGTTGGAATTTGAAGTTCTTAGGCTTGAATCTTTGGTTTAATTGGATTTTCGGTGTTGTGTTAGGTGTTTTAAGGATTGGTACAAGGTTGAATGAGGTATTAGGTGGAATTGGTGTTTCTGGTTCAGGTCCCGGGGGCCTCGGGTGTGTTTCGGATGCTCGACGGGCAAGTTAAGAAAAAAAAATTTGTAGCAGGCTTCTGGTATTTTCGCTTCTGCGGCTTGGGAACCGCAGAAGCGGAGCCGCAGAAGCGAGGCGTGAGCTCAAGGTCAGGTCCGCAGAAGTGGACAAATTTCCGCAGAAGCGGTATCGCTTTAGCGATCCATAGAGCGCAAAAGCTGAAAATGGGATGGTAAGTGGAAGCTGCAGAAACGGAACGTTGTCCGCATATGCGGGACCGCAGGAGTGGTCCCTAGTCTTCAGAAGCGGAAATGTCTGGACAGAAATAGAAAATTTCGAGGGTTTAATTTCATAAGTTGAAAATCGATTGAGAGTTCGGGAGAAGGCGATTTCGAGTGGGTTTTGAAGAGAAAATATTAGGTAACATTTCTTTGATCCCTTTTCATTATATTCATCATTATATAGCTAAATACATCATTGAAATTCGAATTTAGGATCAAAATTTGGTTAATTTGGGGTAAAACTTCATAGACCAAACTATTGGGTTTTGAGGGGGCATTTGACCTCTGATTTGGGAGATTTTTATATGTTTAGACTCGTGAGAATACAAGGGTTCTGAAAATATGAAAATTATTAAATTCCGAGATGTTTACTGGAGGGGCATTTTGGTCATTTTACCTATTTTCGCGCCCTATATTTAATTTAATAGTGGAATCAGTTGTTTGCAATGTTATTTACGATGTGTAATTGAATTGAATAGATTTGGGCCATTTGGAGTCGGATACTCATTGCAAAGGCGCAGTTTCTAGTGATATTGAGCCAGTTCGAGGTAAGTGGCTTGTCTAACCTTGTGTGGGGGACTTTTCCCCTTAGGACACGTTTTGAATATTTGAATGCCTCGTATGTGAGGTGACGAGCGCGTACTTGAGCCAATTGTTGTAAACCCGTTTCTACTTGGAGTATTTACATGGAGATTATTCTGTTTACTTGTTCCTTTAAACTGTAGGTTGACCTGTGCTAGCTTAGAGAAGCATGCTTAGCTGACTTACTTGCTTAATTATTTAACGGTACTATTTGCACTCTGTGAAGCATGTTAGGTTAGAAATTTCAATTACTTGTACTGGTTTAGCATTTATTCTGAGATTTATGAGTTGTTGTTGTGGTGTGCTTTAAATTGGGACTACGGGACGGCTTCCCGGGAGATCCCCCTGTACTTGACTTATTCTGGATTGAAGGTGCGGGATACCAAGAGATCCCTGGCACGTGTTTCTATATATATATATTGGGATACCAAGAGATCCCCGACTCACTTATTGAGGATACCAAGAGATCCTCGGGATACCAAGAGATCCCTAGTACACATGATGAGGATACCAAGAGATCCTAGGGTTACCAAGAGATCCCCGATTACTATTTCTTGGTTAAGGACAGTATTTACTTGTATTGTTACCGTTACTTCTATTACTGCTCTCCTGTACTTATCCGGTTCAGACTTTTGTTGTAGACTTTATTTAGATTGTTCCGTTACCTTATTATTTATTTTGTTTATCTCAGTAGGGCCCTGACCTTCCTTGTCACTACCCAACCGAGGTTAGGCTTGGCAATTACTGAGTACGGCTGTGGTGTAATCATGCCCTTACTGCGCATGTTTTTTTCATGTGCAGATCATTCAGTTACCTCTACTCAGGCGCACTATCAGTGAGGCAGGAGGACCACAGAGACTTCGAGGTAGTTCTGCTGCATCCGCAAACCGACGAGTCTCCTTCTTACTCTATCTTTAGTATCTAGTTTTCCCTCTTTCGGTTGTTAGAATATTCTGGAGTTTTGGAGCCATACTGTACATTTCTATAGCCTGTGTTGCCCGTGAGTTTCTGGGTCTTGGGAATAGTGTTAGACGTGTGTTTTATTGAGTTGTACATGCCGAGTGGCATCCAGTACAGTTACTTTTAGTTATTTAATTTTGTTTTCCCCTGTTTATCCGAAATTGTTATACTTTCTGCAATATTTGGCTTACCTGGTCGTGGGGACTAGGTGCCATCACGACATATTCACGATCGGTGAACTAGGGTCGTGAAAAGTTGGTATTAGAGCTCTAGGTTTATAGGAGTCACGAGACACAGGCCGGTTTATTAGAGTCTCGCTGAGCGGTACGGAGACGTCTGTACTTCTCTACGAGAGGCTATGTAACTGTTTAGGAAAAAATCTTCATTTCATTTGAATTCGTTGTCGTGCGATACTTTTGTACATCAATTCTAAATTTCTGTCTTCTATTCTCTCACAGATAGTGAGGACATGTGCTACACGAGAGGACCAGGCACCCGCGCCCCCTGCTGCCGCCGTCAGAGGCTGGGGCCAGGGTAGAGGTCGAGGACGCGCACGTGGTGTAGCCACAACACCTGCGCGAGCTGCCGCCGAGGCACCACTAGTAGATTTGGCCGAATTAGGCACCTGGCACACCTACTACTGCTACTACTACTCCAGCGCTCCAGGAGACTCTGGATCAGTTCATGAGCATGTACACTAACTTGGCCCAGGCGGGGTTGCTTCCCCTCGCTGCGGCCACATCCCAGGCCGGGGGAGGGGCCCAGACTCCTGCAACCCGTACTCTTGAGCAGAGAGTGCATATGGATTAGGTTCTAGAGGTTATTACTATACCACCCGCAGTACCAATACAGCCCGTGGATGGGTCAACTGTTTCCGAGGACGAACAACGTAGACTTGAGAGGTTCAAGAAATATGATCCTCCAGTGTTCAGTGGACTAGCATCAGATGACGCCCTGTGATTTTTGGAGGAGTGTCATCGCATTCTTCGCACTATGGGCATAGTGGAGTCTAGCGGGATTTCTTTTACCGCCTTTTAGCTTCGGGGAGCCGCCTATAATTGGTGGCGTACTTATGAGATAGACAGTCCAGTCGAGGCTGCTTCACTGACTTGGACCCAGTTCTTAGACATGTTCATGAGTGAGTTTGTTCCCCAGAGCCTCAGGGATTCATGGCGCGCAGGGTTTGAGCATTTGCGCCAGGGTGCTATGACAGTTTCAGAGTATGCCATCCGTTATACTAGGTTGGCTAGACTTGCACCGGCTTTACTTGCCACAGTTCGGGAGAGAGTTCGGAGGTTTATCGAGGGTCTTATTCCGCCCATCCGTTCCAGCATGGCTCTAGAGTTGGAGATGGATATTTCTTACCAGCAGGTAGTGAGCATTGCTAGGAGGATTGAGGGTATGCTTGCCTGGGAGCGAGGGGAGAGGGAGGCCAAGAGGTCTCGAGAGTCGGGTCACTACTCTGGTGCCCGTACCCTATCAACAGGTCGTTATAGTAGGGTTTATTCTGGTCGCCTTGTACATTCAGCTTTGCCAGCAGCCGGTAGTACTCCAGCCCCACCTGCACCTTAGGAGTCTTATTATGCACCTCCAGTTTCTAGCGTGCCTCTTGCGCGGGGTGCTTCCAGAGGTCAGTCCAGTAGGCCTAGCTCCAGTCATTCACAGCCACCACGTCCTCCCAAAGCTTGCTATGAGTGTGGTGACACCCGTCATGTGGTGAGGTATTTCCCTAGACTTGGGAGGAGTTCACCTCCATAGACTACTCAGCCACAGCGTGCTCCTCAGAGTTCTCAGGCTATGATTCCAACTCCCACTGCTACCCAACCTGCCCAACCAGCCAGGGGCGGAGGCCGGGGGGATAGAGGTCGCCCTTTTGAGAGGGGTTGGGCCAGATATTATTGTATTCCTGCTCGCACTGAGGCAGTTGCCTTCGATTCCGTCATCACATGTAGTATTTTGGTTTGTCATAGAGAGGCATCAGTTCTATTCGATCCAGGCTCTACTTATTCGTGTGTTTCTTCTAATTTTGCTTCACATTTGGGCGTGCCTCGGGATTCTTTGAATGCCCCCGTTTATGTTTCTACCCCTGTGGAAGATTTTCTTGTTGTGGATCGCGTTTACCGGTCCTGTGTGGTTACTATTCATGGTTTCGAGATCAGGGCAGATCTATTATTACTCGGTATGGTCGATTTTGATATTATTCTGGGCATGGACTAGTTGTCTCCCCATCATGCTATTCTTGATTGTCACACCAAGACCGTGACGCTGACTATGCCAGGTGTTCCACGTATTTAGTGGAGTGGTACTTTATATCACACACCCAGTAGAGTTATTTCTTTCCTTAAGTCTCAAAGCATGGTTGAGAAGGGGTGTGCCACGTATTTAGCTTATGTGAGGGATGTCAGTGTCGATACCCCTTCTATTGATTCAGTCCCAGTGGTACGAGAATTCCCCAATGTGTTTCCAGCTGATCTTCCGGGCATGCCGCCTGATAGAGACATTGATTTTGGCATTTATCTGTTGCCGGGCACTCAGCCCGTTTCCATCCCTCCGTATCATATGGTTCCTCCTGAGCTGAAGGAATTGAAGGATCAGTTGCAGGAATTTCTTGGTAAGGGTTTTATTCGACCCAGTGTTTCACCGTGGGGTGCTCCTATCTTGTTTGTGAAGAAGAAGGATGGTTCTATGCGTATGTGAATTGATTATCGCCAGTTGAACAAATTTACAGTGAAGAACCGTTATCCTTTGCCTCGTATCGATGATCTGTTTGACAAGCTTCAGGGTGCAGAGGTGTTTTCCAAGATTGATTTGCGCTCAGGTTACCATCAATTGAAGATTCGGGAACCAGATATCCCGAAGACTGCCTTCAGGATTCGGTATGGTCATTACGAGTTCCTTGTTATGTCATTTGGGCTGACTAATGCCCCCACATCTTTTATGCATTTGATGCACAGTGTATTCAGGCCATATCTTGACTCATTCGTTATCTTTTTTATTGATGATATTTTGGTATATTCCTGGAGTCTGGAGGATTATGAGCAGCACCTGACGACAGTGCTTCAGACTCTAAGAGAGAAGAAATTATATGCAAAGTTCTCAAAATGCGAGTTCTGGCTGAGTTATGTGGCATTCCTAGGCCACGTGGTATCGAGTGAGGGCATTCGAGTGGATCCGAGGAAGGTGGAGGCCATGCAGAGTTGCCCAGGCCCTCCTCAGCTACAGAGATTCGCAGTTTTCTTGGCTTGGCGGGTTATTACCGCTTTGTGGAGGGGTTTTCATCGATTGCGGCCCCTATGACTAGATTAACCCAAAAGGGTGCACCATTTCAGTGGATATAGGAGTGTGAGGCGAGCTTCCAAAAGCTCAAGACAGCTTTAACTTCAACCCCAATCTTGATGCTGCCTACTAGTTTGGGGTCCTATACAGTTTATTGTGATGCCTCACGGGTTGGACTTGGAGCGGTGTTGATGCAGGACAGTAGGGTGATTGCCTACACGTCCAGACAGTTGAAAGTACATGAAAAGAACTACCCTGTCCACGATCTTTAGTTAGCTGCTATTGTTCATGCCTTGAAGATCTGGCATCATTATTTATACGGGGTACCTTGTGAGATCTATACTGACCATCGGAGTTTGCAGCACTTGTTTAAGCAGAAAGACCTGAATATGCGTTACAGGAGATGGTTAGAGTTGTTAAAAGATTATGATATTACTATTCTGTATCACCCGGGCAAGGCCAATGTGGTTGCCGATGCCTTGAGTCATCGGGCGGAGAGTTTGGCATATCTACCAGCCTCGTAGAGACCTATGGCGATGGATGTTCAGGCCTTAGCCAACCAGTTCGTGAGATTGGACCTTTCGGAGCCTAGTCGGGTTCTAACCTGTATGGTTTCTCAGTCTTCCCTATTTGATCGTATCAGGGAGCGGCAGTATGATGACCCTCATTTGCTTGTCCTCAAGGACAGGGTCCAGCGGGGTGATGCCAGAGATGTGGCTATCAGAGATGACAGGGTATTAAGGATGCAGGGCCGAATTTGTGTGCCCAATGTCGATGGTCTTCGAGAGTTGATTCTAGCAGAGGCCCATAGTTTGCGGTATTCCATCCATCCAGGTGCCGCGAAGATGTATCAGGACTTGAGGCAACACTATTGGTGGAGGCGGATAAAGAAGGATATAGTTGATTATGTGTCTAGATGCCTCAACTGCCAGCAGGTGAAGTATGAGCACCAATGTCCGGGTGGGTTGCTTCAGCAGATTGAGATCCCGGAGTGGAAATGGGAGCGTATCACCATGGAATTTGTATCTAGACTTCCACGGACCTTGAAGAAGTTTGATTCCATTTGGGATATTGTGGATCGGCTGACCAAGTCTGCTCATTTCATTCTTGTGTGTACCACTTATTCATCAGAGTGGTTGGCGGAGATTTATATCAGGGAGATCGTCCGTTTGCATGGTATTCCAGTTTCTATCATCTCAGACAGAGGTACTCAGTTTACATCGCGGTTTTGGAGAGTCGTGCAGCAGGAGTTAGGCACTCGGGTGGATTTGAGCACGGCATTTCACCCCCAGACGGACGGGCAGTCCGAGCGCACTATTCAGATTCTGGAGGATATGCTCTGAGCGTGCGTGATTGAGTTTGGAGGGTCATGGGATCATTTCCTGCCACTGGAGGAGTTTGCTTATAACAACAGCTATCAGTCTAGCATTCAGATGGCGCCGTATGAGGCCTTATATGGTAGGAGGTGCAGATCTCCGATGGATTGGTTTGAGCCGGGGGAGGCCAGACTATTGGGCACAGAGATGGTTCAGGATGCAATGGAGAAGGTTAAGGTGATTCAGGATAGACTCCGTGCAGCCCAATCCAGACAGAAGAGTTACGCGAACAGGAAGGTCCGTAATGTTTCATATATGGTTGGTGAGCGGATTCTGCTTTGGGTCTTACCTATGAAAGGCGTCATGAGGTTTGGGAAGAAAGGAAAGCTGAGTCTGAGGTTTATTGGCCCTTTTGAGATCTTGAGGCGAGTTGGGGAGGTTGCTTATGAGCTTGACTTACCTCCCAGCCTAGCCGGAGTTCACCCGGTATTTCATGTTTTGATGCTCCGGAGGTATCACGGTGATCCGTCGCATGTGTTGGATTTCAGTTTAGTCCAGTTGGACAAGGATCTATCCTATGTTGAGGAGCCAGTGGCTATTTTGGACGGGCAGATCAGAAAGTTGAGGTCAAAGAACATTGCTTCGGTAAAGGTTCAGTGGCAGGGTCAGTCGGTCGAGGAGGCAACTTGGGAGACCGAGCAGGATATGCACAGCCAGTACCCTCTTATTTTCACTACTTCAGGTATGTTCTCTATGCTCGTTCGAGGACGAACGAATGTTTAAGTGTAGGAGGATGTAACGACCCCGCCGGTCATTTTTGGAATTTATGCCCCGATCCCCCATTAACCGCTTCCCCTAAGTTCATTTCTGCTATTTTGGTTTGCCGGGACATTCTCTATTAGGATTCAAAGTGTTTTGGGACACTTAGTCCCTAAATGAGAGCTTAAGAGTTGAAAAATGGTCCGAAATCGGAACAGTGTGAAGACAACCTCGGAACGGGAATCCGATGGCTCCGTTAGGTGATTTCGGGGTTGGGATCGTGTTCGGAATGCATTTTGGAGGCTCGTAGCTCATTTAGGCTTGAAATGACAAAGTTTGAATTTTTGAAGCTTCCGGTCCGATAGTGAGTTTTTTATCCGAGGGTCAGATTGGAATTCCGGAAGTTGCAATAGCTCCGTCATGTCATTTGGGATATGTTTGCAAAATTTCAGGTCATTCGGGCGAGTCTTGGTTAGGTTTTTGATTGGAAGTGTGTTTTTTTGGAATTTGAAGTTCTTAGGCTTGAATCTGTGATTTAATTGGATTTCCGGTGTTGTGTTAGGTGTTTTAAGTATTGGTACAAGTTTGAATGAGGTATTAGGTGGTATTGGTATTTTTGGTTGAGGTCCCGGAGGCCTCAGGTGTGTTTCGGATGCTCGACGGGCAAGTTAAGGAAAAAAATTTGCAGCAGGATTCTGGTATTTTCGCTTTTGCGGCTTGGGAACCGCAAAAACGGAGCCGCAGAAGCGAGGCGTGACCTCAAGGTCAGGTTCGCGGAAGCGGATGAATTTCCACAGAAGCGGTATTGCTTCATCGATCCATAGACCGCAGAGGTTAAAAATGGGATGGTAAGTGGAAGGCGTAGAAGAGGCACGTTATCCGCATATGCGGGACCGCAGGAGTGGTCCGTAGTATGCAGAAGCGGAAATGTCAGGACAGAAATAGAAAATTTCGAGGGTTTAATTTCATAAGAGCTCGGGAGAAGGCGATTTCGAGTGGGTTTTGCAGAGAAAATCATTGGGTAACGTTTCTTTGATCCCCTTTCATTATATTTCATCATTATATAGCTTAATACATCATTGGAATTCGAATTTAGGATCAAAATTTGGTTAATTTGGGGTAAAACTTCATAGACCAAACTATTGGGTTTTGAGGGGGCATTTGACCTCTGATTTGGGAGATTTTATATGGTTAGACTCGTGAGAATACGAGGGTTCTGAAAATGTAAAAATTATTAAATTCCAAGATGTTGGCTAGAGGGGCATTTTGGTCATTTTACCTATTTTCGCGCCCTAGCTTTAATTTAACAGTGGAATCAGTTGTTTGCAACATTATTTACGGTATGTAATTGAATTGAATAGATTTGGGCGATTTGGAGTAGGATACTCGTGGCAAAGGCGCGGTTTCTAGTGATATTGAGCCGATTCGAGGTAAGTGACTTGTCTAACCTTGTGTGGGGGACTTTTCCCCTTAGGACATGTTTTGAATATTTGCATGCCTCGTACGTGAAGTGACGAGTGCGTACTTGAGTAAATTGCCGTAAACCCATTTCTACTTGGAGTATTTACATGGAGATTTTTCTGTTTACTTGTTCCTTTAAACTGTAGGTTGACCTGTGCTAGCTTAGAGAAGCATGCTTAGCTGACTTACTTGCTTAATTATTTAACTATACTACTTGTACTCTGTGAAGCATGTTAGGTTAGAAGTTTAAATTACTTGTACTAGTTTAGCATTTATTCTGAGATTTATGAGTTGTTGTTGTGGTGTGCTTTAAATTGGGACTACGGGACGGCTTCCCGGGAGATCCCCCCTGTACTTGACTTATTCTGGATTGAAGGTGCGGGATACTAAGAGATCCCTGGCCCATGTTTTCATATATATACATTGGGATACCAAGAGATCCCCGACTCACTTATTGAGGATACTAAGAGATCCCTGACTCAATCTAAATACCAAGATACCAAGAGATCCCTAGTACACATGATGAAGATACCGAGAGATCCTCGGGTTACCAAGAGATCCCCGGTTACTATTTCCTAGTTGAGGACAATATTTACTTGTATTGTTACCGTTACTTCTATTACTGCTCTCCTGTACTTATCTGGTTCAGACTTTTGTTGTAGACTTTATTTAGATTGTTCCATTACCTTATTATTTATTTTGTTTATCTCAGTAGGGCCCTGACCTTCCTCATCACTACCCAACCAAGGTTAGGCTTGTCACTTACTGAGTACCGCTGTGGTGTATTCATGCCCTTCATGCACATGTTTTTTTTTCATGTCCAGATCATTTAGGTACCTCTATTCAGGCGCACTATCAGTGAGGCAGGAGGACCACAGAGACTTCGAGGTAGTTCTGCTGCGTCCGCAGACCGACGAGTCTCCTTCTTACTCTATCTTTAGTATCTAGTTTTCCTTCTTTCAGTTGTTAGAATATTCTAGAGTTTTGGAGCCATACTGTACATTTCTATAGCCTGTGTTGCCCGTGAGTTTTTGGGTCTTGGGAATAGTGTTAGACTTGTGTTTTATTGAGTTGTACATGCCGAGTGGCATCCAGTACAGTTACTTTTACTTGTTTAATTTGGTTTTCCCCTGTTTATCCAAAATTGTTATACTTTTCGCAATATTTGGCTTACCTGGTCGTGGGGACTAGGTGCCATCACGACATGTTCATGATCGGTGAACTAGGTTCGTGACAACCGACCCTATGTGCTGGTGAGTGCCTAGCCTAACCCCCGCGAAGTAGTGACGAGGCTAGACTTAACTACCACATAAACCTGTGTTGTTATATATATACATATACAGCGGAATCGAGATACAGAAATTAACCAGTCAATATGGGAGGGGAGCATGCTGTGGGAAAGATAACAACTCCGAATAAAATAATCAAATAATGAAGAAAGCAACATAACTAGACATCAATAAAGAATCAAAAATCAATAAGTGCACGGCATCACCCTTCATGCTTTTACTCTTATCCTCACCAAGCAAATAATGATAAAAATGTGCACGGTATCATCCTTTGTTCTTTTACTTTCATCCTCACCAAGAAGTAATATGATAGAAATGTGCACGACATCACCCTTCATGCTTTTACTCTCTTTCCTCACATATAATCAATAGAAATGGCATGGAATGGTACATCGTGCAGCACGACATCACCCTTCGTGCTTTACTCTCTTTTCTCACAATAAGCAAATAACGCACGACATCACCCTTCGTGCTTTACACTCTTTACTCACAATAAACAAACAATGCACGACATCACCTTTCATGCTTTAACACCCTTCCTCACCCAAACAACAATCACAAACAAGGGCAAGGTAATAAACAAAAATAATAATAGAAATCCCGACAAGGGAACACATTAAAATAATTAAATCCCGGCAAGGGTACTACATCAATAATCTCAACGTCCCGGCAAGGAAAAATAATTAATAAACAACAATATCTCGGCAAGGAAACAATTTAAATACTCTTTCTCTTCCTTTCAACTTTTATTTCATATATCTCTTTACCACTTGAACCAATGCTCCAAAGGGTTCAACTATTTCATATACGTTCACATTTGCAATATAACTTGAGCCAGTGCTCCTCGATGTTCATAGGTCACAATTTCCTTTATCAAGCTTTTCACAACAAATAAGAATCATCACCAAGGCAAGAGAAATACAACAAAATCAAGATATTCACAATTTAAAGACTCACGGTCATGCTAGACACCAACATATAGATACTCGTCACCATATCTGTACATCGTACTCAATAAGAAGCAATTAGCAAATAAGACCCAACTCCTAGTCTGTCAAGCTAGGGTTAGACCAAACACTTACATGAATGCCTTGAACACAACTCAAGCCTCAATTATAGCTTTACCCTGCAATTTCACCTCCAATCCGCTCGAATCTAGTCACAAGTTACTCAATTACATTAATACATGCTAAATGAATCAAGCACAATGCACAAAAATGAGTTTTACAAAGTTTTACCCAAAAACTCAAAAATCACCCCCAGGCCCACGTGGTCAAAACGCCAGGTTCGAACCAAAACCCGATTACACATTCCCCTACGAACCCAAATATATAATTTGTTTTGAAATCGGACCTCAAATTGAGGTCCAAATCCCTAAATTTTTAAAAACCTAGGTTCTACCCAAAACACCCAATTTCCCCTATGAAAATCTATGAATTTTAGGTTGAAATCATGTTATAAGAGGTAAATGATTGAAAGAAATGAGTAAAAACTAACTTACAATTGATTTGGAAGAAGGGTTGTTCTTAAAAAATCACCCAAGGAGTTGTGGTGAAAATGTCTTAAAATCAACTAAGTATAAAAATTTGCAGGTGCACATATAGGAATTGCGAATAGGGGTTCGCAATTGCAAACCCCTACCTGACATGGGAATTGCAAAGTTTTATTCGTATTTGCGCACCCCTTCCTAAAATCCCAATCTCGCATTTGCGATCCAGAATGTCGCATCTGCGACCGGCCTTCTCATTTGTGAACCCAGTGGTCGCATTTACGATCAGGCATGCCCAGGTCTCCACTTCGCAATTGCAATACAAGGCTCGAATTTGCAAGCTCGCAATTGCGAGATTGGCTTCGCAATTGCGAAAACAACAGATCAGAAATACAACAGCTATCTTTCAAAGTCCAAAAATGCACTCGTGGCCTACCCAAAACTCACTCGATCCCTCGGAGATCCAAACCAAATATATACACAACCTCAAAAACATCCTACAAACTTATTTGCGCGATCAAATCACCAAAACAACATCATAAACATCGAATTAAACCTCAAAATCCAAAAATTCTTTCAAACCTCATAAAACATCAAATTTTCCAATTTAGGTCCGAATCACGTCAAACGACATCCGTTTTTAATCAAATTTCACAAAAATAACTCAAATCACATATAAGACTTGTAGCGGGTGCCGGAACCAAAATACTGGCCCCATACCAATGCGTTCTAATCAAATATCATTTAAATTTTCCTTAACAATTTCAGAAAAACAATTGCTTTTAAAAAATCATTCTCAGGCTTAGGACCTCGGAATTTGATTTCGGGCATACGCCCGAGTCCCATATTTATACGGATCCTCCGGGACCGTCAAATTACGGGTCCGGGTCTGTTTACCCAAAAATTTAGCATTTTTCATAGAATCTCACATTTAAGCTTTCCGAATACGTACCCGGACTGCGCACGCAAATTGGGGCGAATCTAAATGAGGTTTTCAAGGCCTCAAAAGCACAAAATTAATTAAAACAGGTGATGACCCCTTTGGGTCGACACATTTTCCACCTCTAAAACAACCGTTCGTCCTCAAACGGACAGAAGAAAGAAGTACCTGAGTTGGGGAAAAGATGAGGATAACGGCTCCGCATATCAGACTCGGACTCCCAGGTCGATGCCTCAAGAGGTTGACCTCTCCACTGAACACGAACAAAAGGGAAACTCTTGGATCTCAACTGACGAACTTGCCGGTCTAGAATAGCTACCGGCTCTTCCTCATAAGACAAGTCCTTGTCCAACCGGACAGTGCTGAAATCTAACACGTGGGCTAGGTCGCCGTGATACCTCCGAAGCATGGACACATGAAACACTGGATGCACAGATGATAAGATCAGCGGCAAAGCAAGTCTATAAGCCACGTCTCCCACTCGATCAAGAATCTCAAATACACCAATGAACCTAGGGCTAAGCTTGCCTTTCTTCCCAAATCTCATCACATCTTTCATAGGCGACACTCGGAGCAATACCCGCTCACCAACCATAAAAGCCACATCTCGAACCTTGCGATCTGCATAGCTATTTTGCTTGGACTGAGCTGAACGAAGCCTATCCTGAATGATCCTAACCTTGTCCAAGGTGTCCTGAACCAAATCTGTACCCAACAACCGAGCCTTTCCCCGCTCAAACCATCCAACCGAAGACCAACACTGCCTACCATATAAAGCCTCATAAGGAGCCATCTTGATACTCGATTGGTAGCTGTTGTTGTAGGCAAACTCCGCTAAAGGCAAGAAATGATCCCACGAACCTCCAAAGTCAATAACACAAGCTCGGAGCATATCCTCTAAGATCTGAATAGTCCGCTCGGACTGACCCTCCATCTGGGGATGAAATGTTGTGCTCAACTCAACTCGTGTGCCCAATTCTCGCTGAACGGCCCTCCAGAAGCGCAAGGTAAACTGCGTACCCCAATCCAAAATGATAGATACGGTCACACCATGAAGGCGAACAATCTCACAAATATATATCTCAGCCAACCTCTCAGAAGAATAGGAGACCACCACAGGAATGAAATGTGCTGACTTGGTTAGACTATCAACAATGACCCATATCGCATCGAACTTCTTCTGAGTCAGCGGGAGTCTAATAACAAAATCCATAGTAATCTGCTCCCATTTTCACTTGGGAAGCTCAATCCTCTAAAATACACCACCAGGCCTATAATGCTCGTACTTAACTTGCTGATAATTGAAACAACGAGCCACATATGCTACTATATCCTTCTTCATTCGACGCCACCAATAATGATGCCGCAAATCCTGATACATCTTCGTGGCGCCCGTATGAATAGAGTACCGGGAGCTATGGGCCTCCTCCAAAATCAACTCTCGGAGCCCATCCACATTAGGCACACATACTCAACCCTGCAATATCAAAACTCCATCATCATCTAAGGTAACATGCCTGGCCCCTCCGCGCTTCACCGTGTCTCTAAGGATACACAAATGGGGATCATCATACTGCCGATCACGGATACGCTCCAATAATGAAGAACGAGTGACCGCGCAAGATAACACACGACTGGGCTCAGAAACATCCAGCCTCACAAACTGATTGACTAAGGCCTGAACATCCAAAGCAAATGGCCTCTCACCGACCAAAATATAAGCAAGACTGCCCATACTGGCTGACTTTCGTGCTCAAAGCATCGGCCACCGCATTGGCCTTCCCCAGGTGATATAGAATGGTGATATCATAATCCTTCAACAACTCCAACCACCTTCTATGCCTCAAATTCAACTCCTTTTGCTTGAACAAGTACTGAAGACTCTTGTGATCAGTGAACACGTCACATACCACGCCATACAGATAATGCCTCCAGATCTTTATTGCGTGAACTATGGCTGCCAACTCTAAATCATGAACCGGATAGTTCTTCTCATGAATCTTCAACTGCCTTAAAGCATAGGCAATGACTTTGCCATCCTGCATCAACACTGCTCCAAGCCCAACACGGGAAGCATTACAATAGACTGTATAGGGCCCTGAACCTATGGGCAAAACCAACACCGGTGCCGTAGTTAAAGCTGTCTTGAGCTTCTAAAAGCTAGCCTCACACTTATCTGGCCATCTTAACTGGGCACCTTTCTAGGTCAATCTGGTCATCGGGCTGCAATGGATGAAAACCCCTCCACGAACCGTCGATAATAGCCTGCCAACCCCAAGAAACTCCAAATCTCTGTAGCTGATGCTGGTCTAGGCCAATTCTTGACTACCTATATCTTCTTTGGGTCCACCTGAATGCCCTCTAGTAATACAACATGACCCAAAAATGCAACTAAACTCAACCAGAACTCACACTTGGAGAACATGGCATATAACTTTCTATCACTCAGTGTTTGAAGAACCACTCTAAGGTGCTCCTCGTGCTCCTCCTGGCTGCGGGAATATATCATCAATGAAAACTATCACGAATGAGTCCAAATAAGGCCTGAACATCGGTTCATCAAGTCCATGAAAGTTGCTGGGGCATTTGTCAACCCGAATGACATAACCAAGAACTCATAATGCCCATATCGAGTGCGAAAAGCTGTCTTAGGGACATCAGATGCCCTAATCCTCAACTGATGGTAGCTAGATTGCAAGTCAATCTTAGAAAATACCCTGGCACCCTAAAGCTGGTCGAACAAATCATCAATCCTCAGCAGTGGATACTTATTCTTGATCGTTACCTTTTTCAATTGCCGGTAATCAATACACATTCTCATTAACCCATCCTTTTCTTAACAATAACACCAGCGCACCCTAAGGTGAGACACTAGGTCAAATGAAACCATTCTCAAGCAAATCCTACAACTGTTCCTTTAGCACCTTCAACTCCGGTGGGGCCATACAATATGGCGGGATAGAAATAGGCTGAGTTCCCAGAACCAGATCAATACAGAAATCAATATCCCTATCGGGTGGCATACTCGGCAGGTCTGAAGGAAAAATATCAGGGAACCTACAACAATGGGAACAGAATCGATAGAGGGAACCTTAGAACTGGAATCCCTAACATAGGCTAAATAGGCCAAACACCCCTTCTCGACCATACGCCGATCCTTCACATATGATATGACACTGTGGGTAGAATGAACAGGAGTCCATCTCCACTCTAAACGAGGTATACCCGGTAAAGCTAAGGTTACAGTCTTGGCATGGAAGTCCAAGATAGCATGATAGGGTGATAACCAGTCCATCCCCAATATAATATCAAAGTCGACCATATCTAAAAGCAACAAATCTACACGAGTCTCTAGACCCCCAATCACCACAACACAAGAACGATGTACTCGATCGACTACGATAGAATCATCCATCGGCGTAGACACATAAACGAGGAAAAATAGGATGACATATATGAATACGTAGACCCCGAATCAAACAACACTGAAGCATCTCTATCAGAAACCAGAACCATACCTGTAATAACCGCATCCGAAGCCTCTACCTCGGGCCTAGCCTGAAGAGCATAACATCAGGGTTGGGCCCCACCACTCTGATCTACCTCTCTGGGATGGCCTGCTGCTGGCTGGCTTCCACCTCTGGCGGCCTATGCTCCACCTCTATGACCTCTACCTCCACCTCTGGCACCTCTACTCCCACCTCTAGCTGGCTGGGCAAGTTGTGGAACACCTGGTGCCTGAACCATGGCACGAGAACCCTGGTGCTGAGAACTGCTTGGTGCTCAAGGGCAAAATCTAGTAATGTTACCCGTGTCGCCACAAGTGTAACAAGTCCTCGGCTGCTAAGTCTGCTGGCCCTGTCGACCTGAATGACCACCACAAAAACTCTAAAGTGGTGGTGCACTGGCAAGAGTTGGCAGTGCACTGAATGGCTACTGATCAGAATAATGCACATGAGAACCACGGCCACCTAAGGCACCATGAGAAACCTAGAGGGCTGACTGGAAAGGCCTAGAAGGCTGACCCCTATCATAAGAATCTCTGCCTCCAGACGAAGCACCACTGAATCGGCCTGACTGACGGGGTCTCTTATCTTCTCTATGACCATCCCCCTGTGACAATACCATCTCAATCCTTTAGGCCACATTGGCCGCCTCCTAAAAGTATATCTCGATCCCAGCCTCTCTAGCCATCTAGAGACGAATAGGTTGAATGCGTCCATTAATAAACCGTCTCACTCTGTCCCTCTTAGTGGGAAGTATAACAATAGCATGGTGGGCCAACTCAATAAACCTGGTCTCATACTGGGTGACTGTCACGGATCCCTGATGGAGATGCTCGAACTACCTCCGATAGGCCTCTCACTGTGTAACGGGGAGAAACTTCTCCAGAAATACATGCATGAACTGGTCCCAGGTCAAGACTAGAGATCCTGCTGGTCTAGCTAAACAATAATCTGTCCACCAGGTCTTGGCGGATCCAGGCAATCGAAATATAGCGAAATTAACCCCATTGGTCTAAAAAATACCTATGTTCCGAAGAACCTCATGGCAGCTGTCCAAATAATCCTGAGGATTCTCGGTAGATGCACTGCTGAAGGTAGTATTGAAAAGCTTGGTGAACCTATCCAACCTCCACAAAGCATCGGCATACATAGCTTCCCCATCACCGGCCTGGGCTACCATACCCGGCTGAGCTGCTCCAACTGGCTGAAATGCTGGAGTTTGAATCTGAGGAGCTACCTGCTCCGGAGTACGAGTAGCAGGATTCTGGGCCCCTCTTCCAGCCTGAGAGACGGCTGGTGCTACAAGAAGCAAACCTGCTCGGGTAACACTCTTCATGAGACCCACCAATCGGACCAGAGCGTCCTGAAGAACTGGGGTAGCAATAAATCCCTCTAGGACCTGATTTGGGCCCACCAGAACTGCTGGGGCTGGGCTGGGGCCGAAACCTCCTTGTCAAAGTCAACCTGAGGCTCCGCCACTGGTGCTGCTACTCGGGGATGAGTTCTGCCTCTACCTCAGCCTCTAGCATGGCCTCGACATCACCCTCTGCCCCTAGCGCGAGCTGCCTGGGGCTTAGAGTGCTGATCAAAAGACGAGGAAGCGTGTGTTCTCGCCATCTACGAAAGAACAGAGTGGAAATTCAATTAGCATTGAGAAATCAAGCTGCACGACAAGAAAGAACAAATGTGAAACTTTTCCTAACTTGGTAGTCAATGGGGGATAAATACAGACGTCTCCGTACCGATTCCTCAGACTCTACTAATCTTGTCCGTAAGTTGTGAAACCTAAGTAACCTGGAGCTCTGATACCAACTTGTCACGACCCGGATTTCCCACCTCGGGGGTCGTAATGGTGCCTACTCGTGGTAGCTAGGCAAGCCAAGAACCTTTGAAAAAATTAACCTATCATGGTTTATAAATGATTAAACAATTAAATTATCAATGAATAAGTAGTTAAAAAGACAACGAAAAGTAAATTTTAGCGAAAGTCTGAACTAAATATAGAAACAGCGTCTAGAGAACTAATACAAGTCTCTACCCAGTACCTGTTGTCACAACAATACACGGACTGTCTAGGATGACTACAAATAAGGGTTTGAAATAAAGGACATAGTCTGTCTCGAATACAAATGTTAACAGAACATGAAAACTGAAAGAAGAGACGCCGGGCCTGCGGATGCCAACAGGGCTACCTCGGAGTCTCGTGGATTGAAGTTCGGCTCCCTGACTACTGCTGCGCACCGCAAGCTGCTCTGACACATGGATCTGTGCAAAAGAGCACAGAGTGTTGTATCAGCACAACTGACCCCATGTACTGGTAAGTGCCTAGCCTAACCCGATAAAGTAGTGACGAGGCTAGACCGGACTACCATATAAACCTGTGCAGTTATATATATACATATACAGCAGAATCGAGATACAAAAATTAACCAGTCAATATGGAAGGGGAGCATGCTGTGGGAAGATAACAACTCCAAATAAAATAATCAAATAACGAAAAAAGCAGCATAGCTAGACATCAATATAGAATCAGAAATCAATAAGTGCACGGCATCACCCTCCGTGCTTTTACTCTCATCCTCACCAAGCAAATAATGATAAAAATGTGCACGGCATCACTCTTCGTGCTTTTACTCTCATCCTCACCAAGCAATAATATGATAAAAATGTGCATGGAATCACCCTTCGTACTTTTACTCTCTTTCCTCACATATAATTAATATAAGTGGCATAGAATGGCACATCATGCGGCATAACATCACCCTTCGTACTTTACTCTCTTTCCTCACAATAAGCAAATAATGCACGACATCACCCTTCGTGATTTACACTCTCTCCTCACAATAAACAAATAATGCACGGCATCACCCTTCGTGCTTTAACACTCTTCCTCACCCAAATAACAATCACATAAAAGGGAAAGGGAACAAACAAAATAATAATAGCAATTCCAGCAAGGGAACACAATTAAAATAATTAAATCCCGACAAGGGCACAACATCAATAATCTCAACGTGCCGGCAAGGGAAAATAATCAATAAACAACAATATCCCGACAAGGGAACAATTTAAATAATCTTTCTCTTCCTTTCAACTTTTATTTCATATCTCTCTTTACCACTTGAGCCAATGCTCCAAAGGGTTCAGCCATTTCATATACGTCCACAATTGCAATATAACTTGAGCCAGTGCTCCTCGATGTTCATAGGTCACAATTTCCTTTCTCAAGCTTTTCACAACAAATAGGAATCATCACCAAGGAAAGAGAAATATAAAAAAATCAAGATATTTATAATTTAAAGACTCACGGTCATGCTAGACACCAACGTATAGATTCGTCACCATGCCTATACATCGTACTCAACAAGAAGCAATTAGCAAATAAGACTCAACTCCTAGTACCTCAAGCTAGGGTTAGACCAAACACTTACCTCAATGCCTTGAATACAACTCAAGCCTCAATTATAGCTTTACCTCGTGATTCCACCTCCAATCCGCTCAAATCTAGTCACAACTTGCTTAATTACATTAATACATGCTAAATGAATCAAGCCCAATGCATAAAAATTAGTTTTCCAAAGTTTTACCCAAAAATTCAAAAATTGCCCCCGGACCCACGTGGTTAAAACCCGACGTTCGAACCAAAATCCGATTACCCATTCCCCCACAAACCCAAATATATAATTTATTTTGAAACCGGACCTCAAATTGAGGTCCAAATCCCTAAATTTTTGAAAAACCTAGGTTCTACCCAAAACACCCAATTTTCCCCATGAAAATCTATGACTTTTAGGTTGAAATCATGTTATAAGAGGTAAATTATTGAAAGAAATGAGTAAAAATTATCTTACAATTCATTTGGAAGAAGGTTTGTTCTTGAAAAATCGTCTAAGGAGTTGTGTTTTGAAAATGGGGTGAAAATAACTTAAAAATCGACTAAGTATAAAAATTTGTAGGTTGCAGATATGGGAATTCGCATTTATGAACCCCTTCCTAAATTCCCAATCTTGCATTTTGCGATCCAGAACGTCGCATTTGCGATCGGCCTTCGCATTTGCGAACACAGTGGTCGCATTTCCGATCAGGCCCGCCCAGATCTCCACTTCGTAATTGTGATACAAGGCTCGCATTTGCGATCTCGCAATTGCGAAGCAATAGCTATCTTTCAAAGTCCAAAAATGCACTCATGGCCTATCCAAAACTCACCCGAGCCCTCGGGGCTCCAAACCAAATATATACACAACCTCAAAAATATCCTACGAACTTATTTGTGCAATCAAATCGCCAAAACAACATCATAAACATCAAATTAAACCTCAAAATCTAAAAATTCTTTCAAACCTCATAAAACATAAAATTTTCCAATTTAGGTGCGAATCACGTCAAACGACATCCGTTTTCAATCAAATTTTACAGAAATGACTTAAAGCACATATAAGACCTGTACCAGATACCGAAATTAAAATATGGGCCCGATATCAACATGTTATAATCAAATATCATTTCAATTTTTCTTAACAATTTCAGAAAAATAATTTCTTTTAAAAATTCATTTCTCAGGCTCGGGACCTTGGAATTCGACTCTGGGCATATACCCGAGTTCTATATTTTCATACGGACCCTTCGAGACCGTCAAACCACTGGCCCAGGTCCTTTTATCCAAAATATTGACTAAGGTCAAATTTATTCATTTTAACATCAAAATTTAGCATTTTTCATAGAATTTCACATTTAAACTTTCCGGCTATGCGCCCGGACTGCGCACGCAAATTGAGGCAACTCTAAATGAGATTTTCAAGGCCACGAAAGCACAAAATTAATTAAAACAGGTGATAACCCCTTTGGGTCGTCACACATTGTGAATCACTTACAGCCTTTATATGAAGTTGACTATTTCACCAACTAAATTAATTATTTCTTCATCACGTAAATTCTCTCAAAATTAATTTTCTATCCATCTAATACGAGAGGAAGCAATCGTTCAAGCCTTGCAGATATAATTGACGTTCAACAATTATTGTAGAACTGCCAAAAAATTATAAGAAAGCCTCCGAAAAGGCTTGCGCGGTGAAGCAACATTGATGTCCAACAATTCTTAATCAGGAAAAGGAGGTTCAATTCATGCTTGGATTTGTTTAGATTTTAAATCATGAAAACTTTCTAAGTTGAGTTTAACCCTCTCTATATAAAATGTATGAAAGAGTAGACAGAGCTCTGATAACGTAATTTTTTCTATAAATTCGATTTAGAATTTTATTTACAATAATTTTATAACCCAGTTAATTGTTGAGATTACAAAAAGAAAATTGTATCTATCTAAAGTTCATAATATAAAGACATTACTTCCATTGTTCAATTACCTCCTTTTTATGCTACATATTAGATCTTGGGTATCTTTGAACAATGATTTGTGTAAATTTTGCATCAATGTTTTATTTATTTAATTTTAATCTTTTATTTGTTTGTTATATTCTATATTGAATTTTAACAAAACTATTTTTAAAAAAATTATCAAGAAATTTTATTTTATTTTTATTTGAGAAGTCGAGTGTGATCTGAGTTTGAGAAGCTTGATTGTTGTCAGAGCTAGCTATGGTTGAGAAAAAATGCCTTTAGATTTATTATAATACTATTTAACTATTAATATAATCTTAAAAGGGGGACTAAATGACTAATTGAAAGGAAAAAGAATTATAAATCACATAACATAAATTTGTTAATTAATCAGCTACAAGTTAAAACTAAACATGACATATGACTCATAAACCAAGTTCAAGAGATATGAAAATCTATTTGGTTATGTTCTTTTTAAAATAATTTTGGATTAACAATTACAGAGGCGGCTCAACAGTTCATGTGACCTTAAATAAAAATTTAAAAAGAGGCCTCAAAAGACATTCGAGGTTAAGAAATGGTTTTTCATACCTAATATTTCATTAGCTTAAGATAGAAAAATTGTCTAAAAAGCACTTAAAGAATAGAAGAAGATTCTACAAAATCAAAATTATACACAAAATTGATTCAAGTTGAAGTGAGTTAGACAAAAATTAAGAAGATGAGCTCATCCACCAACCATGCATGAGGTAAAAAAAAAATTAGAAAGTAAATGCTAATTTAATAATCTATAATTTTGGGGCCTTAATTTTTTGGGGGCCTAAAGCCACTACTTTATCGGTTTTAGGGTTGAGTCACCACTGAACAATTACTACATTATATACAAGTCTTTTATAGGAGTAAAAGACCTAAAACTCGAATGAGAGAATTTTCCATATTAAAAAATTAATCCGATTCATAGAGGCAACTAAAAGGTAATACATAACATGAATTAGATCCAAAGTATACTTTTAAAATCTACTTTCTTATTTTTTTTTTACCACTTGTTAAATATTGAATGATGAAAGTATATAAATATGAACAAGAATAATTTTAGGTGCACTTGTGTTTCATAGAAAAGAAAATAAAGCACATGATCTACATATTTTTTCATATGAACAATTATATGTTGATTTTTTAAGAAGGATATTAATGTCGATAATGAGAATTTGTTGTTCCTTTATATGAATAATTGACCAAACATTTACGTGCAAAACACATACATAAAAACTAATACTATATTAAAAGCACGAAGGACTTTAGCAAAATGTCGTTCGTCTTTTTTACGGAAAATAGTAATTAAGTTAATTTCCTAAAATTTAGGACTTCAAATCAACAAAAATTATTAAATTTTTTCCTTATATGAATTATGTAGAAACTCCTAATATTTAGGTTATATAAATATATTCCTTATTTTATTTGTGTAAATTAATATAGCTTCTTTACTACACGTACATTAGATATTTACTAACAAAAATAGATCTAATTCTGAGTCTTTAAAGGTTGATTTTTTGACTATACAATCTAAATCGCAGAACCATACTTACAGGCACATTAGTGAAAAAGCATTTTTTAAGTAAGTTTACAAATGATATGCCTACATTTAAAAATAATAATAATTTATTAATAATAAATATTATAATATACTTAGTTTTTATTTACATGTTGTAATATATACCTATATTAATTTAAAAGTCAATTACAATATTGGATTTAAAATATATATAAGATACTCAAATTCATATATTTAAATTAATCGCGATATATTTTATGGTAATTTACAAGAAATTTAAATTAGTTTTAAGTAAATCTTCCCAAATATTTTATTAAAAGTTTTCTTATTTGAACAATGTAAGAAGTCCTAATACTCAAAATTTTAAAGTTGTCACGACCCAATTTCCAAACCCGGTCGTGATGGCGCCTCTCGTGAAGACAAGGTCATTAACAATTAATAAATATAAATGAATAGAAAATACAACTTAATGGCATTAAAAACCGTTAACTACAACCCAACTCAACCCGACCGGGGTGTCACAAGTCACGAGCATCTAAACAAGCCTGAACACAACTACAGAGTCTGTAATTTACATGAATCAAATTAAAATCAAAGAAGGAAAAATCAGGTGCCGCGGACGCTGGCAGTCACCTTACTCCGCTACAATAGTGATACCTTCAATCAGCTCAAAACCCGCTACCGGGTGAACAATACCTGCAACTGCACGCGAGATGCAAGGAGTAAAGTGAGTACTCAAACTCAATGAGTAATAAGAGTAAATAATAACCGAGCGGTAAGAAAATACGTAAAGCACTTCATCATGCTATATATGACAGTACGACCCTTGAGAAAACGGTAATTCCATGAAAATCCTTTAGAAAACATCTGGCTCAGTTAAACACCTCTTTTGAAAATATCTTTTTCCCAACATTCAAGCAATTGAATGCATATTAGGTAGTGCAAGTCCGCACACAAGTCAGCCCTTCGGGCACAACACTCTATTAATAAATAACACCAAGGTATCTGGTACACAGTGCAAGAAATAATATGGATGTCATTGATATGAGAGTGCTGAATGTCATGCCACGTAGTACAAATATGAATCAATGCGTGAATGCAATGCAATGCACATGACCGTTGCGGCGCGCAGCCCGATCCATGTTCAGTCCAGAAATACACATAAGCCCCTTGGGCAATAGTAAAATAGCAGTTCTCAGCTCAAAACGTCAGTAAAATATCATTTAAGTTTTCAA
>MU737543.1:0-48202 GCA_026770625.1 Nicotiana glauca | reverse complement strand
CGAGTCCATACATACCAAGAACTCCCAAATCCGAGCTCAAATGACCTATCAAATCCCAATTTGAAATATCAAAACTCAAGCCCTAGTTCTTCAAATTTTCACCCAAATTTCCAAGAATTAAAGGTTGATTCTTCAATAAAATAGCATTTCTAGGTCACGAGACTTACCTCCAATCACTTCCCGTCAAAATCCTCTTCAATTTCTACCAAAAAGCTCTTAAGGTGGTCAATAATGGAGGAAATTATGAATGGGATTGCGGATGAAATAATATAAAAAGCCCTCTGGATGCCCAGGTTTTACCCTATGCGAATGCGGTCAAAGCACCCGCGTTCGCGATGAAAAAACTCTTGTTGACCATAATTTACTCTATGCGAACGTGTCTTCTTGAATGCGAAAGCGATGACTTATATCCTCCAACTACGCGAACGCGGCCGCTACATCGCGATCGCGATGAACAACTTGACAGGGCCCCAGGCCCCTTCTACACCAATGCAGGACCACCCTTGCGAACGCGATGGTATACTCCACAGAACAACGCAAACGCGACCCTGAGCCACGCGAATGCGAAGACCATTTTCCAGGCCTCTCAACTTTACTCTACGCATTCGCGACACACCCTACACGAACGCGATGAACAAAACCTCTGCAATCACACAGCTGAAAACTTGCAATACTCTAAGTCCAAAAATCTTCCGTTTAGCCATCCGAAATCACCCAGAGGCCCTCGGGACCTCAATCAAAGGTACAAACATATCTNCTCCGCTACAATAGTGATACCTTCAATCAGCTCAAAACCCGCTACCGGGTGAACAATACCTGCAACTGCACGCGAGATGCAAGGAGTAAAGTGAGTACTCAAACTCAATGAGTAATAAGAGTAAATAATAACCGAGCGGTAAGAAAATACGTAAAGCACTTCATCATGCTATATATGACAGTACGACCCTTGAGAAAACGGTAATTCCATGAAAATCCTTTAGAAAACATCTGGCTCAGTTAAACACCTCTTTTGAAAATATCTTTTTCCCAACATTCAAGCAATTGAATGCATATTAGGTAGTGCAAGTCCGCACACAAGTCAGCCCTTCGGGCACAACACTCTATTAATAAATAACACCAAGGTATCTGGTACACAGTGCAAGAAATAATATGGATGTCATTGATATGAGAGTGCTGAATGTCATGCCACGTAGTACAAATATGAATCAATGCGTGAATGCAATGCAATGCACATGACCGTTGCGGCGCGCAGCCCGATCCATGTTCAGTCCAGAAATACACATAAGCCCCTTGGGCAATAGTAAAATAGCAGTTCTCAGCTCAAAACGTCAGTAAAATATCATTTAAGTTTTCAAATCTTAGAAAGATGGCTGAGTTTTTAAAACAGTATTTAAAACCCTGGACCGAGATCAATTAATATGCACGGTAATGCAAAAATAGTGATATCAATCTCTGAAGGATTCAAATAATCGGCACGAAGCCCAAAACATGGCAATCAACCCAAATCATGATAGCATCAAGTAGGTTTCAGTCAATCACGCAGTAAAATCAACAACCGGGACGGACCAAATCACAATCCCCAACGGTGCTCTACCCCACGCTCATCCCTGGCGTGCAAGTTACCACAATACAATACTATGATGTGCAAATCCGGGGTTTCAAACCCTCAGGATATCATTTACAAGTATTACTCACCTCAAACCGGTGAAATCTCTAGCTCGCGACGCCTTTGCCCCACAAATTGGCCTCCACACGCGTCGAATCTAACCAAAATCAGAGCGAATACGTTACAATATGCTAAGGGAACAATACCCAATCGAAAACAATCGAGAAATAGCAAAAATTTCGAAATTAGCAAAATCCGAGCCCCAGACCCGCTTCTCAAAAAATTACAAAACTTATATTACTGGATTCCTTGTCTCTCCGCGAGTCCATACATACCAAGAACTCCCAAATCCGAGCTCAAATGACCTATCAAATCCCAATTTGAAATATCAAAACTCAAGCCCTAGTTCTTCAAATTTTCACCCAAATTTCCAAGAATTAAAGGTTGATTCTTCAATAAAATAGCATTTCTAGGTCACGAGACTTACCTCCAATCACTTCCCGTCAAAATCCTCTTCAATTTCTACCAAAAAGCTCTTAAGGTGGTCAATAATGGAGGAAATTATGAATGGGATTGCGGATGAAATAATATAAAAAGCCCTCTGGATGCCCAGGTTTTACCCTATGCGAATGCGGTCAAAGCACCCGCGTTCGCGATGAAAAAACTCTTGTTGACCATAATTTACTCTATGCGAACGTGTCTTCTTGAATGCGAAAGCGATGACTTATATCCTCCAACTACGCGAACGCGGCCGCTACATCGCGATCGCGATGAACAACTTGACAGGGCCCCAGGCCCCTTCTACACCAATGCAGGACCACCCTTGCGAACGCGATGGTATACTCCACAGAACAACGCAAACGCGACCCTGAGCCACGCGAATGCGAAGACCATTTTCCAGGCCTCTCAACTTTACTCTACGCATTCGCGACACACCCTACACGAACGCGATGAACAAAACCTCTGCAATCACACAGCTGAAAACTTGCAATACTCTAAGTCCAAAAATCTTCCGTTTAGCCATCCGAAATCACCCAGAGGCCCTCGGGACCTCAATCAAAGGTACAAACATATCTCAAAATATCATACGAACTTGCTCCAATCATCAAAACACATCAAACAACACTAAAATCATCAATTCACCTCGGATTCAAGCCTAAGTTTCTTCAAGACTTTCGAAACTCACATTCAATCAAAAATCCAAATAAACGACGTCCGAATGACCTGAAATTTTGCGCACATATCTAAAATCACCTAAAAAACTATAAAAACTCTCAAAATTCTATTCTGACCCTCGGATCAAAATATCACCTATCAACCGTAATTCGCCAAAATTCTAACTTCGCCAATTTAAGCCTAATTCTACACCGGGCCTCCCAAATCAATTCCGATCGCGCTCCTTAGTCACAAATCACCTCCCGAAGCTAATCGAATCACCGGAAATAACATCCGAGCCCTCTAACTCATAAGCCAACATCCGGTTGACTTTTTCCAACTTAAGCCTTCCTTAAGGAGACTAAGTGCCTCATTTCTTATCAAAACCAATCCCATCCAACTCTCACAAATCACATACCGATAATGAAATATTAAGAAGCAATAAAGAGGAAAACGGAGCAATAACACATGAGACGACGGGTCGGGTCGTCACAAAAGTAATTAATATAATTATAATACTTTACATGTTGCTATTTAGGATATTCATATTACTTTATCCTGTATAAATATTACTTTTAAATAGTAAAAAAGGTTGATTAGAGTATTGTAAAAAATATTTTTATTGAAGATTCAACACAAAATATTGATCGATTTCTGTATCATTTAAATATATATTTTATTTAATTATTTTTTAATATTTTAGGACTTTAAAATTAACTAAAATTTTACTTATTATTTTTTTTATTTTAACCATGTAAGAGATACTAATATTTATTTTTCTGACCCACTCATTGACAGTGTTTAACTAAGTATGAAATTTGAGAAAGAAGAAATAATTTTGAAATTTATGGTCTAAACAAGCCATAGACATTTATACAGCTATAAAATATTTTCATCAAAAAATATGAGTAGAAATTTATGGGTTCAATATTCTCTTGCCTCCAAATACAACTAAAGAGTACAATAATTTTTTTACAGCAATTATGCAATATAAATAATTAATAAATATGAGTTTGATTTCATGACAAAGAAAATGTGTGTAGTAGAGAAACACAAGAGATGTTTATCCATTTAATTAAATAGGATCAATATTCTTCACTTCATAAACTTATATTTTTTTCTTTTATTTTTATTTTATAACTCAATTATATATATTTATAATATTTAAGTAATTTAAAAAAAATAATTATACGCATTAATATGAGGTATACACGTAATGCGCATATTCTAAATTAGTTAATTTGAAAAGTACTTCTAAGCAGCAATTAACATGGACGGTAGGATATTGACGGGGGATGATCAAATTAAGCGGAGGTGGCAGGCATACTTTCATAAACTTCTGAATGAAGAAGGGGACCGGAATATTGTGCTAGGTGAATTGGGGCATGCCGAGAGTCATTGTGATATTAGGTATTGTAGGCATATCAAGGTTGGTGAAGTCATGAAGGCTATGCGTAAGATGAGCAGGGGCAGAGCGACCAGACCAGACGAAATCCCGATAAAATATTTGGAGGTCTATGGGTAGAACATGCTTGGAGTGGCTCACTAGGTTGTTTAATGTTATTTTCAGAACAGAGAGACTGCCCGAGGAGTGGAGGTAGAGTAGAGTGGTGCCATTGTACAAGAACAAAGGTGATATCCAGAGTTGTAACAACTATAGGGGTATCAAATTACTGAGTCATACCATGAAAGTTTGGGAGAGGGTGGTAGAAATGAGGATGAGGAGGCCAGTATCTATTTCAGACAACCAGTTCGGGTTCATGCCGGGACGTTCTACCATGGAAGCTATCCACCTTATTTAGAGGTTGGTGGAACAATATAGGGAAAGGAAGAAATATTTGCACATAGTATTTATTGATCTGGGGAAAGCCTATGACAAGGTTCCTATAGAGGTTCTATGGAAGTGCCTGGAGGCAATAGTTGTATCGGTTGCTTACATTAGGGTGATTAAGGACATGTGTGATGGAGCTAAGACTCGGGTCAGGACAGTGAAAGGTGACTTAGATCATTTTTCAGTTCTTATGGGGTTACACCAAGGTTCTGCGCCCAGCCCATTTCTTTTTGCCCTAGTAATGGATGCACTGACACACCATATTCAAGGGGAGGTGCCATGGTGTATGTTATTTGATGATGACATAGTGCTGATTGATGAGACGCGATGCAGCGTCAACGAGAAGCTAGAGGTTTGAAGACAGACCCTTGAGTCTAAGGGTTTCAAGTTGTGCAGGACTAAGACGGAGTACTTACAGTGCAAGTTCAGTGTTGAGCTGACGGAAGCGGGATTGGACGTGAGGCGTGATTCACAAATCATCCCTAATAAAGATAGTTTCAAGTACCTTGGGTCGGTTATTCATGGGGATGAGGAGATCGACAAGGATGTCACACATCGTATAGGAGTTGAGTGGATGAAGTGGAGGTTAGCGTCTAGAGTCCTGTGTGACCAGAAAGTGCCTCAGATTCTCAAAGGTAGATTTTATAGAACGATGGTTAGATCATGTTGTATGTGGCTGAGTGCTGGCCAGTCAAGAACTCTCATATCCAAAAGATGAAAGTAGCTGAAATGAGGAAGTTGAGGTGGATGTGCGGGCACACCAAGATGGATAAGATTAGGAATAAAATTGTTCGGGAGAATGTGGGTGTCGCCCCTATGGATGGCAAGTTGAGGGAAGCAAGGCTCAGATAGTTTGGGCACATCCAGAGGAGAAGCCCAGATGCGCCGGTGAGGAGGTGTGAGTGGCTGGCTTTGGTGGGCATGAGGAGAGGTAGAGGGCAGCCTAAGAAATATTGGAGAGAGGTGATCAGACAGGACATGGTGAGGCTTCAAATTACCGAGGACATGGCCCTAGACAGGAAGTTGTGGAGATCGAGCTTTAAGGTCGTAGCCTTGTAGGTTAGGAGGTAGTTGAGAATATCTTTATGGCACCACAGAGTGAGGATAGTCTGTTAAGACTTGATCTTTGACTGTTAGTATTTTACGTTAAGTCCACACTACTTTTTGGTTCCTCTTTGATGTACTTTATCTACTGGTTATTGTTTTGCTTTTCACTTATTTTCTGGTTCTGGTGATACTGTTCTTTGTTCTATGGTTTTTATTGAAGGTACTGATAGATTGCCTCTTTTCTTCTTCTTTTGTCTTCTTGAGCTGAGGGTCTTTCGGAAACAGCCTCTCTACCCTCGCAGGGTAGGGGTAAGGTCTGCGTACACACTACCTTCCCCAGACCCCACTAGTGGAATTTTACTGGATCGTTGTTGTTGTTCTAAGCAGCAATTAGTGTTTGGACAAACTTTTAAAAAGTGCTTCAAAGTGTATTTTTCTCAAAAGTTCTTCTCAAAAAAGTGCTTATGGAAAGAAGCTACTTTTTTTTACTTCTCCAAAACTACTTCTGCTTCTCCTCAAAAATACTTTTCTCGTAAAAGCTTGGCCAAACACTTCAACTTTAGAAGAAAAATACTTTTTGCTTTTTAGCTTGGAGAAGCATGGCCAAACAAGCTATAAGTCTCAACTTACCAACCTCTAGCCATTAATCATAGACTTACCAAAACTAGCCAAGCACATATAAAAATTAAAAACCCAAATAAATAAGGTTCTTTCTCTCCAACACGCAGAGATCTCCTTTCATATTTTTGAGCATGATCAATAACATTAGATGCAAGACGGAAAGGAAATTTCATAGATGAGTAGCAAATAAGGTGATGAAATACAAAAAAAAAAATATATATACAAGATTCCAAAAATCTAAGCAAAAGACCTTTTTCAATGGTATCTTAGAAATTTATGAAAACATATAGATGAGTCAATCTAAAAATTTGAGGAAGACTGGAGGTGATTTGGACTGATTTTGTGTCCAAATTCGCAGTTAAAATCTAGTTCAAAAAATTTTTCTGCGACACATGTATCATGCATGTATCTCACACAAAGGTATACATGGATATACATGTGATACACATTTGATACAAATATGATACATATGTAACACGCACATGATACACACTGTGACACATATCATTTTTCCATGTTCATCTTCTATTTCGAATTTTCAATTCAAATCAACTCAAAACTCCACCAGCCAAAATCTGAGATTCAAGCTCCTTAAGATGTACCCAATCTATTTTAATAACATTCACTCAAAAGAAAGTAAAAACTTGATCCTTTTTTCGCTACCTATAAATGGAAATAGTTTTCCTTTTTGGTTGGGCCAAGTAACAAGAGCCGTAATCAACAATTTTAGCTTATCGGCTATTTACAATAAGCTAATCCAAACGTGCTCTTAGTCCTCGGAAATACTCACAAGCTGAGGCCTCCATTCCTCAACTGCACCCTTCCGCCGTTCTCGACGGGAAGACTTCTTTTCTGATGTAACGTCTCTTAAATACCAATCAATCTCACGTATGCTAATATGACATTCTTTGCTTTTAATTTTTGAGACATTTTTATTGGAGTTGTTGGTTTTCTTCTTCTCCGGCAAAGAATTGGCCCTGACCAAAAAATAAATGCTGCCCCTCTTGAGTTCTGATTCCGGCGACAAGATCAAAATCCGACGAACTATACCTTGAGAACAAGGTTTAGTTAAAATATGATTTGGGTAATTCTTGAGAACCTCAGAAGCTGTGATTGGATGTGTAATTTCTTCTACGTGGCCATTTGTATGTACGATACGGATTAAGTCTAGTGCTCCAAAAGGAAGAAGACAAGCCAAACAGCACCTTAGACTGTTTCCCATCTGCTATAATTGTAGCTAGAAAAAGAAGGAAAGAAAGAAAGAAAGAAAGAAAGAAAAAGACTACTTTATGTTCTTGTTTGTTTGTGAAGTTTCAAATGTGATATGATAATATTGGATGGAGACGATGATCTAGTTATATAGGAAAAATCTCGGACAGATAATATTAGGTGTATTATCACTTTTAGCGCGCGCCAGAAACTATTTACAATAAGTGTATAAAATTTGTATAATTTTTGTATATAACATACGTAATGTATATATATTTATATACTAAATATACAAATTTTATACATTTTTTTGGTTATTAGTTTTACAGCAGATATAAAGTGTCATTTTCTCATAATATTATGATCATTTGAAATTTGAGTTAGCTTAAATGGCAATATAGTCCTTATACTTTGACCTTCTTTAGGGTAGAAGTGGATCCAGTATTTTAATGTATTTCTACACGATCTCAAATTAATATATACTAATAATTGAACTAATGAACTAGGTTCCAAGCTAAATATTTTTGTGAAATTAGTGGTTTTTTTATATAAAAATAAAATTTAAGCAAAAATTATCGGGTTCATATGAACCTATATCTATTGCATTAGATCAGCCGCTGTTTTAGAAGGTCCAAAATTATTTGTAATATTATGATCATTACGAAATTTGAGTTTTATATGTAGTTTGCCTATATTGACAATCAATTTTTAGAAAAACTAGTCAGATTAAATTGGAACGTCCAAATAGGTTGCCTCATGAAATTTATTATCATTCACCATGCGACAGCTCATTTTAATTTTGGACCCCCTAAAATTTTCTTTTTAGTATTGCAAGTCGGATAAACTTGTATTATTTGGTAGCGTGAAGGAATCTCCATTGATTTGGAGGGTCAGAGAGGGATACTTTTCGATCTTGTTTCCAGTTAATTATTTTGGTCAAAGATCATTATTTGTTATTATACTGATCTAAATCTCATACACACGAGTACAAGCATATTATTTATTATAAAATCTTGGTTATACATTGATCTTCTACTCGTGCGCACGAGTAGGTATCAATAGTAGGTGGGATATTGCATACATATTTTCATATAAAAATGGCATTATAGTGTATTAGTGCAGGTTCAATGTTCATTTTATATGGGGAAAATAGTTTTTGCTTGATGTTTCTGGACATCAAGCTGTATATAGGAAGGCATGAGCTAGCTGTATCTCTCGTAAGTCGTAATAGAAATTTAAAAAATCTTTACAAAAATAACCGGTCGGGTTTACTTTTTACCTTTTTTAACTAGTATTCATAGATGATACACTACTTATATATAATGACAATATATATTATGCATCTCTTGGATATTTTTAGTTTAGGGGGAAGTACACAAATAGCCAATTTTAGGACTGCTATTTAGGGACTAGCAGTACTTATTTTGTCTTGAAAAATTGAACTAAAAAACTGAAATTCAGGACACATTAGCTGATTTATGAATAATAACCTCTAAAGTGGCTACCTGACGTCGTTTCTAGTTATTTTAAGGGAAATTACGTGACACATCCTACATTTACATTGTATTTATCATTTGTAGGTCTACTTTCAGCAAATTTACCATTCGTAAAATAAGAAATTGATTGTTTTGAACTAAAATTTAAGCTTTCATAGCATGGTTGGTTAGAGCGTCCTCTTAGTTAGCAGAGATTTTGAGTTAGACTCTCAACAAGAATATTTTAATTTCCTGTATTTTTGTATTTCGCCTTTGTCACGACCCTAAACCCAACCTGATCGTTATGGTGCCTCTCGTGAAGACAAGGCCAACCGAAACACTTCCAAATCACTTTAAACAATTAAAATAATAACTACTAAGTACTTAATCAGAAATAAAATCTGAAAGAAAGCATTTTAACAGTATAATTTGCGGAAATAAAACCAACACATCCTGACATCGGGGTGCCACCAGTCATGAGCATCTAAAATAATACTAGAAGTCTGAAGTCTAATCCACTACTACATAACTGAATTAAAAATAACTAAGATAGAGAGAGAATGCACTGGTCTGCGAATTTGCCAAGCAGCTACCTAGTAAATCTCCGAAGGCTTGCTGAAACTATCAACCCTGAGGAGTAGGACCTGTAGCGCCCGAATCTACACACTGGGGTGCAGGGAGTAAAGTGAGTACTCCAACTCAATGAGCAATAAAAATAAATGAAGACTGAGCGGTATAAAATAACGTAAGGCACTACATTAAGCAAAAAGAGGCATAACACATTTGGTAAATATAATTAAGCAGTGAAATCTCATAAATATCGTTTAAACAGTTAAACGATATACAGAAAAAATAACTACAAAGGTAAACACATAATAACTGCCCCTCGGGCACAGTAACAACAGACTCAGACCCTCGGGCAATATCACAGAACAATACCAGCCCCTCGGGCTATGTCTCATATCACAATGGGTACCCGCGATCACTGGGGGTATACAGACCCCGGGAGGGTCCCCTTACAGCCCAAGCGCAATATCAAGCCATCTCGTGGCATCATAAACAGGCTCTTGGCGTCATATTAATCTCAAGCGACCTCATGGTGTACAATCTCAGGCCCTCGGCCTCATTAGTATAATCAATATATCACTGCTGCGGCGTGCAGCTCGATTCAAAGTATCCTCACAACACAGACCCTCGGCCTTACTCAGTCAGAATCTCATAAGCCCCTTGGGCATCAGTAAAATATGAAGCTCAGCTCAAAATAACTTTAAAAATATTATTTAATATGTTTAAAACAAAATAACATAGCCGAGTTTTGAAAATAGTGAAAATATAGCATGACTGAGCACCAATATGAAGTCAAACAGTAAGGAAAATATCATTTAAAATTCCCTAAGGGTTCAAACAGTTGGCACGAAGCCCACGTATAGCATTTAGCCCAATATATAATAATATCAACAATTAATTGTCAAATACGCAATAAAATAGTCATTTGGGATGGATTAAGTCACAATCCCTAATGGTGTACGACCCCACGCTCGTCATCTAGCATGTATCTCACCTTAACATAGCCGAACGCTGTGAAATTCCAAGGTTTCATACCCTCAGGACAACATTTAAAATCATTACTCACCTCAATCTGACCCGAAATCTAGCTTTCAATGCCCTTGCCTTTCAAATCGATCTCCAGATGCTCCAAATCTACCAAAATCAGAACGTAACCATTAATTTATGCTAAAGGGATGAAGCCCACTCGAAAATAATCGAAAAACATCACAAAATCCAAAATTAGCAAAACCCGACCCCGAGGCCCACATCTTGGAATTCGATAAAATTAACATCATTAGATTTCTTATCTCCCCACGAGTTCATACATATAAGAAGTTTGAAAATTCGACCTCAAATGGTCTTCTGAAACATCAATCAAAGGCCTAGGTTTCTATGCCCTAGTTTCTCAATTTTACCTTTAATTACAGCTCTAATCCATGCATTAATACCATAGAAATGAGTTTTCATAATCCAAAACCTTACCTCAATGATGTCTCATTGAGTTCTCTCTTCAAAATCGCCCAAAGCTCCAAAATTTATCTTAAAAAGTGAGAAAACCTTCTGAAAATCGCAAAGGAACTAACTTATATTTTCTGTCCAGGCATTTTCGCATCCGCAGTCATTTCACTGCATCTGTGGTCTTGACCACCGCATTTGCGGTCCTCATTTAAATCCGCTTCTCCGCATCTGCGGTTCTATATCCGCATTTGCGCCATCGCATGTGTAGTGCCTCCAATCGTATCTGCAATTTTCAGTCTCCCTAACTCCCTTTCGCTTCTGCAGCTCCTCTCTCACATATACGGCGCCGCACCTGCGGTCCCCAATTCGCAGGTGCAGAAATACCAGAAGCAGCAAAAATCTGCAACTTCTCAAAATCTCAAACTCTTCCGTCAACCATCCGAAATCACCTCGAGGCCCCCGAGACCTCAACCAAAAGCACAACCATATCCCGTAACCTTATTTAAACTTGTACCAATCTTCAAAACATCTCAAACAACATCAAAGCCCCCAAAACAAATCGAATTCAAGCCTAAGGTTCTAAAATCTTCCGCATTCTGCTTTTGATCAAAAACCCAACCACCACGTCCAAATATCCTGAAATTTTGCACACACACCCCAAATGCCATAACGGGGCTACTGTAGCTTCTGAATTCCATTCTGACCCCTATATCAAAATTTCACCTATCCACCGGAAAATGTCAAAAACTCGATTTCGCCAATTCAAGCCTAAATCTACTCCGGACCTCCAAAATACTTTCTGATCACACTCCTAAGTCCCAAATCATGTCCAGAATCTATCTGAACCATTGGAACTCACATTCAAGCCTTCTAATACATAAGTCAACATACGATTGACTTTTCCAACTTAAGCATTCTTAAAAGAGACTAAGTGTCTCAAACCTTCTCAAAACCTTTTCGAACCCGAGCGAACCAACCCGATCACATATAAAACCGATAATTAAAGCAAATAGAAGCAGAAATGGGGGAAATAAAGCGGTAATCATGAGACGACCGGCTTGGTTGTCACATCCTCCCCCTCTTAAAAAACGTTCATCCTCGAACGAGTTAAGAAACGTACCCGAAGCCTTGAATAGGTGAGTATATCTACTCCGCATTTCCTGCTTGGTCTCACAGGTAGCCTCCTCCACGGTCTGACCTCTCCACTGCACTTTCACTGAAGCTATATCTTTTGATATCAACTTCCAAACCTGACACACCAAAATAGCTGGTGGCTCCACATCATAAGTCAGATCTCCCTCCAACTGAGCCATACTGAAATCCAGAACATGAGACAGATCCCAACATACTTTCGGAGCAGAGAAACATGAAATACTGGGTGCACACCCGACAAGCTGGGTGGCAAGGAAAGCTCATAAGCCACCTCCCCAATCCTCCGAAGTACCTCAAAAGGCCCAATGAATCGTGGATTCAATTTACCCTTCTTTCTAAATCTCATAACACCCTTCATAGGTGAAACCTTCAACAGAACCTTCTCACCAACCATGTAGGACACATCACGAACCTTTCTGTTAGCATAGCTCTTTTGTCTCGACTGTGCTGTACGAAGTCTCTCCTAAATCACCTTCACCTTGTCTAAAGCATCCTGCACCAAATCTGTACCCAATAGCTTGGCCTCTCCCGGCTCGAACCAACCAATTGGAGATCTACACCGCCTCCCATACAAAGCCTCATATGGAGCCATCTGAATACTCGACTGGTAACTGCTGTTATAAGAAAACTCCGCGAGCGGTAGAAACTGATCCCATGACCCTCCAAAATCAATGACACAAATGCGTAACATATCCTCCAATATTTGAATAGTGCGCTCGGACTGCCCGTCCGTCTGAGGGTGAAAAGTCGTGCTCAACTCAACCTGAGTACCCAACGCTTGTTGTACAGACCTATAAAAATGTGAAATACATTGAGTGCCCCGATCTGAAATGATGGAAAATGGGACACCATGCAACCGAACGATCTCCCGGATATATATATCTCTGCTAACCACTCTGAAGAATAAGTAGTACAGATAGGAATGAAGTGCAAAGACTTGGTCAGCCAATCTATAATCACCCAAATAGCATCAAACTTCTTCAAAGTCCGTGGGAGCCTAACTACAAAGTTCATAGTGATCCGCTCCCACTTTCACTCTAGAATATCCATCCGTTGAAGCAAGCCACCCGGTCTTTGATGCTCGTATTTCGCTTGCTGACAATTGAGACACCGAGCTACTAACCCCATAATGTCTTTCTTTATTCTCTTCCACAAATAATACTGTCTCAGGTCCTGATACATCTTCACGGCTCCCTGATGAATGGAGTATCACGAGCTGTAGGCCTCCTCCAGAATCAACTCCCAAAGCTCATCCATGTTAGGCACACAAATCCGACCATGCATCCTCAACACCCCATCATCTCTAATAGTCACATCTCTGGCATCATCATGCTGAACTCTGTCCTTAAGGACAAGCAAATGTGGATCATTATACTGGCGCTCTCTGTTGCACTCATATAAGGAAGACCGAGAAATCATACAGGCCAATACCTTACTGGGCTCCGAAATATCCAAACTCACGAACCGATTGTGTCACGACCCCAGTTCACCCTCCATGAACATGTCGTGATGGAACCTAGTTCCCACGACTAGGTAAGCCTAACAATGCAGAAATTTGGCAACTTTACTTGCGGAATAAATATTTTAAATCTAAACATATTTAAATAATAACTGCAAATAAGGTCGCTAGGCCTAAACAACCTAAAAGAGATGCGGAAGTCTACAACTCAATCCCAAAACCTGAAAACTCACGGGAACCACGGGCTAAAGGGAAAACAGTACACTGCTCTAACTCCAGAATATCTAAAAAACTAGGAGAAAGGGGATAAACTAAATACTAAAGTTGGAACAGAATAGAGACTCCTGGTCTGCGGATGCGGCAGACATACCTCGAAGTCTCCGTGTATCTCCTCGCCTCAAGGATAGTGCGCCTGAGTAGAGGTACCTGAAAAATCTGCACATGAAAAACATGCACAGGAAGGGCATGAGTACACCACAGCGGTACTCAGTAAGTGCCAAGCCTAACCTCGGTTGGGTAGTGACGAGGAAGGTCAGGGCCCTACTGAGACAAAATATAATAATAATAATAATTAACAGTATAAAAATCTGACAGAAATAATAAATACGGCAGTGAAATAAGGTAGGTCAACGAGGCAATAACAACTACAAAGACAGAGTAAACACAGTTTAATGTCAATGATACCAATGAGGGTCTCCCAGAATACCGTCCTGTAGCCCTTCCCTCAACTGTCCAGTGGATCTCCCGGGATACCGTCCCGTTGTCCAACTCATGTACCAATATGCAGGGGGGATGTATCGGGAATCTAACCCGCAGTCCCAAAGTAAAAGTGCAGGGGGATCTATCGGGAATCGAAGTCGCAGTCCCAAAGTAAACAAACAAAGGGGGATCTATCGGGAATCGAAGCCGCAGTCCCAAAGTAAACAAACAAGGGGGGATTTATCAGGAATCGAACCAGCAGTCCTAATGAAAATGCGCAACCACAGCCAGAAACAAACCAAGGAATGAAGTACGAAAAATAAACAACAGATAGAACTAGCCTAGCATGCTTCACGTAGCGCAGTCAAAATAACTTAAGCAATTAGACAGTCAAATCAGCTAAACATACTTTTACTAATCTAGCACAAGTCATCACTTCAAATAGAATAAAACAAATAAGAATAAGAACTAAATTTCCATAGCTTAAATAAAAATGGGATTTTATCAATCGGCTCAAGTACGCACTCGTCACCTCATGCACAAGGCACTCAAACATCAAGTAACAATCCTAAGGGGAAAGGTCCCCCACACAAGGTTAGACAAGCCACTTACCAATAGGTAAAATGACCAAAATGCCCCTCAAGACAACTTCTCGGAATTAAATAATTTTAACATTTTCAGAACCCTCGTACTCTCACGAGTCTAACCATATAAAAATCTCCCAAATCGGAGGTCATTTGCTCACTCAAAACCCAATAGTTTGGTCTAAGAAATTTTTAACCAAATTCTTCAAGTTTTTACCCCAAATTCGAATTTTAATGATGGATTTAACTACAAAATGATGAAATATAACTAGAAGGGATTGAAGAAACGTTACCCACTAATTTCCTCTTCAAAACCCTCTGAAAATTGCCTTTACCCGAGCTCAAATTGAGTTTTCTAACTTATGAAATCAAAACCCTCGAATTTCTATATCTGCACAGTCATTTCCGCTTCTGCGGACAAGGGACCGCTTCTACAGTCCCGCTTAAGCGGAAAACCAACCGCTTCTGCTGTTTTCACTTAAGGGAACAGGTCCCGCTTCTGCGAACAAATCCCGCTCCTGCGGAAAGGTGACCGCTTCTGCGGTCTCTGAGGGAAAGGCCAAACCCAGCTTTTGCGATGAGGAAGCCGCTTCTTCGGTTCCCAGACTGCATAACCGAAAATACCAGAAGTATAAAAAATACCAGCTGCTGCAAACTTAGAAATTTTCTCCGTTAACCACCCGAAATTATCCCGAGGCCCCCAGGGACCTCAACCAAAAGCACTAATACCACCTAATACCTTATTCAAACTTGTACCAACCTTGAAAATGCCTAAAACAACACCGGAACCCGGATAAATCAAAGATTCAAGCCTAAGAATTTCAAGTTCCAACAAAACACACTTTCGATAAAAAACCTAACCAAAACACGTCTGATTGACCTAAAATTTTGCACACAAATCCCAAATGACAAGACAGAGCTACTGCAACTTTCGGAATTCCATTCCGACCCTCAGATAAAAAACTCACTATCGGACCGGAACTTCAAAAATACAAACTTCGGCATTTTAAGCCTAAATGAGCTAGGGACCTCCAAAATACATTTCGAATGCGCTCCTAGCCCCGAAACCACCTAACAGAGCTAACGGAACCATCAGATTTTCATTTTGAGGTCGTCTTCATACTGTTCCGATTACGGACCATTTTTTAACTCTTAAGCTCTCATTTAGGGACTAAGTGTCCCAAAATACTCTGAATCCCAACACCGAACGTCCCGGCAAACCAAACTAGCAGAAATGAACTTAAGGGAAGCAGTTAATGGGGGAACGGGGCATAAATTCCAAAAATGACTGGTCGGGTCGTTACAGATTGGCCAAAGCCTGAACATCAACTGCAAAGGTCTCTCCCCAACTGGAATATATGCAAAACTCCCCATACTCACTGCCTTTCGGCTCAAAGCATCGGCCACTACATTGGCCTTCCCCGGGTGATACAAAATAGTGATGTCATAATCCTTAAGCAACTCCAACCACCTACGCTGCCTCAAATTGAGATCCTTCTGCTTGAACAAGTGCTGGAGGCTACGATGATCAGTATACACCTTACAAGACAAACCATACAAATAATGCCTCCAGATTTTCAATGCGTGCACAATGGCAGCCAACTCCAAATAGTGAACATGGTAGTTCTTCTCATGAGGCTTCAAATGAGAGAAGCATAAGCATAACTCTACCCTCCTGCATCAGAACACACCCAATACCAACTCTCGAAACATCACAATATAGAGTATAAGAACCTGAAGGTAATGGCAATACTAACACTGCAGTTGTGGTCAAGGAAATCTTGAGCTTCTGAAAGCTCTCCTCACACTGGTTAGACCACTGAAATGAAATACCCTTCTGAGTCAACTTGGTCAAGGGTGATGTAATGGATGAGAATCCCTGAAAAAACCGGCGATAATAACTCGCCAAGCCGAGAAAACTGCGAATCTCTGTAGCTGAGGACGGCCTGGGCCAACTTTGAACCACCTCTATCTTCTTCAGGTCTACCTGAATACCCTTGCTGGACACCACATGCTCCAAGAAGGCAACTGAATTAAGCCAGAACTCACATTTGGAGAACTTTGCATAAAGCTTCTCCTATCTCAATCTCCGCAACACCACTCTCAAATGCTCAACGTTCTCCTCCTGACTCCGCGAATACACCAAAATATCATCAATGAAGACTATGAAAAACGAGTCAAGATACGGCCGGAAAACACTGTTCATCAAATGCATGAACGTTGCTGGGGCATTGGTTAGCCCAAAAGACATTATCAAGAACTCATAATGACAATATCGGGTTCCAAAAGCTGTCTTAAGAATATTTGAGTCTCTGATCTTCAACTGGTGATAACCTGAGCGGAGATCAATGTTGGAGAATGTTGTCCCTCCCTAAAGCTGGTCGAATAAATCATCGATACGAGGCAAATGATACTTATTTTTAATTGATATCTTATTCAACTGCCTGTAATCAACGCACATTCTCATCGTGCCATCCTTCTTCTTCACAAAGAGAACCGGCGCACCCCACAGTGACACACTAGGACGAATGAACCCCTTATCCAGGAGTTCCTGAAGCTGCTCCTTTAACTCCTTCAGCTCTACTGGTGCCATACGATATAGTGGAATAGAAATGGACTGAGCGCCCAGCATCAGGTCAATACCAAAATCTATATCCTTGTCCGGTGGCATACACGACAAGTCTGCAGGAAATACATCGGGAAAATCCCTTCCAACTCGAACAGAATCAATACTGGGAGTCTCTGTACCAACATCTTGCACAAAGGCTAGTTATGAAAGACAACCTTTCCCAACCATACACTGGGACTTTAAGAAAGAAATCACTCTACTAGGAACATAATCGGTCAAACCTTGCCACTCAATTCGTGGCACACCAGGCATAGCCAAAGTCACTGGCTTGGCATGACAGTCCAAAATAACCTGGCACGGAGATAACCAATCCATGCCTATAATAATATCGAAGTCTACCATACATAATACAATAGATCCACTCGGGTCTCCAGACCCCCAATAGACACAACACATGACCAGTACACACGGTCTACCACAACAATATCACCCACTGACATAGAAACATGAACAGAAGAAACAAGGGACTCACAGGGCATGTCCAAATAATGGGCAAAATAAGACGACACATAAGAGAAAGTATAGCCAGGTTCAAATAACACCGAAGCATCCCTACGGCAGACTGAGATAATACCTGTAATCACCGCACCTGAAGCAATCGCATCGGGCCTAGCTGGAAGTGCAAAGAAGCGAGCTTGGCCACCTCCAGATCATTCTTCCCCTCTGGGGAAACCCCTAGATGACTGTCCCTTAACCCTAGCTGGGTGGGTGGGTGGTGAAGTGGCTGAGGTTGAGGATGAGGCTGAGACTGATGATTGACCCCTCTGCTGAGAACACCGAGGGACTTTCTCCATAAGTGGTCAATCTCTCCACACTCATAATAACTCCCCGTGTGCTGGAGACGGGGACTGATGGGAACCCTAGCACCGGTATGACTAGAAGACACTTATGGCGTAGAAGAATCTTGAACCGATAGAGCACGATATGAACCCTGGGCTGGAAGTGAACTAAGCAAAGAATGGACCTGCTAAGAACCGTGAGAACTATGGCCTGATAATGCCCCACGATAACTTGGACGAGCTGATTGAGCATGTCCGAACTGTCGGCCTCTGCCGTGCTAAAACTGGCCCCTCGAAGGATCACCCCCAAAACTACCATGTCTTCAAGGCCTCTTAGCCTCCCTCTCCTCGCGCTCTTGGCGACGGACTAACTCAATCTCTCAAGCAATATCGACAACCTCCTCGAATGTAGCACCTGACACCCTCTCCCTTGTCATGAGAACCCGAATCTGGTAGGTGAGGCCATCAACAAACCTCTTGATACTCTCTCTTAGTAGCAACCAGCCAAATAACATGTCGAGCCAACTCCGAGAACCTCATCTCATAATGGGTAACAGTCATATACCCATGTTGTAGCTGCTTGAACTGCTTATGCAGCTCCTCCCTACGGGACTGTGGGATATACTTCTCCAAAAATAGAGAACTGCTGCAAAGTTAGAGGTGCCGAACCAACAAGCCTACGCCTCTCATATGCCTCCCACCAATTGAAGACAGCTCCAGTAAATTGAAAGGTCGTGAATCCCTTTGGTCTTTAGAATGCCCGCAGTGCGAAGAATCCTCTGACATCTATCTAAGAAACCCTGGGCATCCTCACCCTCTGCACCACTAAAAGTAGGAGGTTGGAGCATGTCAAACCTCTAAAATCTACGCTGCTCGTCCTCCGGCATAAAATGAGCTACATAACCCCGAGCAGCTGCCACCGCCTAGGCTAGTGGTACCTCCGGTGTCTGCATTCCCTGAACCACCTGATCGGGTGTACGGGCGCTAGGAGTCTGGGAGCCTCTCCTTGCCTGAGAAGTGGCTGCGGTAGTAGAAACCGCGATCGCCTAAGCAAGGCTAGTACATACTATCAATATCTGAGCCAAAGCCTCCTGAAGACCCGGAATCACAATGGGCACAGCTGGTGCCTGAGTTGGTGCTGCCGGAACATCCACCACTGGGACCTGACCCTGAATTAGGATGGTTGGTCAGTGTGCAGGTGCTGTTCCAGCTGTTGTGTGGGCTATACCTCTGCCCCTACCACAGCCTCGGCCTTTAGTAGCCCTCGCTGGTGGTACTGGTGGTCGTCCATCCTGATCGGTAGCGCGTGTCCTCACCATATGTGTGAGAATATAGTAACATAAGTTTAGTACTTGGATCAATAAATTCACACGACAAGAATTTTCAAGAATATGGAGTTTTCCTAAAGGTTCTGCAGCTACTCGAGGATAAATACAGACGTCTCCGTACCGATCTGCGAGACTCTACTAAACCTGCTCATGACTCGTGAGACCTATGTAACCTAGGCTCTGATACCAACTTGTCACGACCCTAAACCCAACCTGATCGTGATGGACTCTCTCGTGAAAGCAAGGCCAACCGACAAACTTTCAAATCACTTTAAACAATTAAAATAATAACTACTAAGTCCTTAATCACGAATAAAATCTCAAAGCAAGCATTTTAACAGTATAATTTGTGAAAATAAAACTTGTGAGCACGTGATTTTTTCCCCAAGCAAATTATTCCGAGAAATTCAAACAAAAGGATTTTTCTTTATTTTTACAATTTTTGTGAATTTTGTGTTATTTTCTGATTTGTTGCATTTTATGTGTGCATTTTAATTCATATGAAAATATAAAAAATACATTTGGCATTTGCATTTAGGATTTAATTTCATATTTTAGGATTAATTAGTGGTTGTTTTTTTAGAATAAAATATGAAGAAAATAACAAAAATAGCCCGCTTTTGTATTTTTTATTTTTAATTGTTGAATTTATTGCAAAATAGATTTTAAATCAATTTTGGGAATTAATTAGTTTAATTTTGGAAGTAAAATAGGTCTAAGTTTTACTTTTGCAATTTTATAAAATAAAAAAATAAAATAAAAAATAAAAAAACAAACAAAAACAAATACAAAATGAAAACACAAATAAATAAAAGAAAGAAGAGAAAACTTATTCGCTTTGTCAAAATGCCATTTGGGCTGTTTGTTTAATTCACGTCCTGGCCCAAAGACCCAATACCCGTTCTAATTCATCTAACCCACAGCCCAAGCCACCTCGACCCAGTCCAGCTCCTTACACCCCTAAAACGACGTCGTTTTGGCTCGAGTAATCCAGGTCGTCCATCATCCCCAATCCAACGGTCCAGATTTATTCCATCATTTTAAATAAAAGGTAATAATACACTTTACAAATTCAGAGACCAAACCCTCCATCCTCGTACTCACCATCGCCCACCGTCAGACCACCATGTCCCCGCCGTCCTCCGCCGGTCAGAAATTGCCGCCGCCACCGGCGATGCCCCAAATCCACCCAAAATTACACCATAGGATCTCCTTCCCCCCTCTTCTCAAATTCGGCTTTAGTTTCACTCGAATCATAGCCGAACTTCTCGAATCCTCAATCGAAAATCCGACCAAAACGGTAACTCATCCAAATCCAACCAAATTAACACCAAATCATCTTCTCTCTTCCCTCATCCCAAATTTCCCCTTGGTTTCCGTCGAATATCACCGGAACTCGTCGAATAGTTAATCTAGGGTTTTTTTGAAATCAAGTCTGTTTGGGGATTCGAATGCTCGATTGACTTTAAGCTAATGTTACATGTTTATTTCAGACGAAATAAACACGCGACTTTAACTAAAAGCCAAGTTCGAGGCCAGTCAGCCATGGGGAGGTCAAAATCAGTGAGTTTCTTTCTTCCTATCTGCTTATATTGTTCATTTTTGTTTTGTGTTAATTAGTTTAGTTAAATTTCAGTGTTCTTAGAATTAGTTTAATTCATGACCATGTTTGTCGATTAATCAATTTAGGATAAGATTTCATTGTCTCTCATTTTCTGTTATCAGTTTGTTTAACTAGCAATTCGATTAGGATAGTTTGTGTTTGTTTGCTTGTTCTTCATCTCTTTTGGTCAATATTGGGTATTGGCTCGTCAAGTCAGTTACGTTCAATTCAGAGTTAATCGTGGTAGAATTAGTAAATGCATTTTGACTTCTTTGATTAGTTGTTTCATGCCAAGTAGTCTGATTATGTGTTTAACCAATTAGTCGCTGCATTTTGGTTTAGGATTCGTGATTAGTTTAACTTGTTCAGCTAGGAGTTTTGTTTTATTTTGAATGGCTGATTGAAGTTTTGTTTGTTTAATCTTGGTTATTTGATCTGTATGGTTATAATTGATAGTATTCTTAGTTAGTTTAATAGAGGGCTGAGGTTAATTGAGGTAAATTAGTAGATTTCAGATGAATAAAGGGTAGTTTGGGCATGGGAAAGGGCTGATTTGTTAAGAACAGTAATTTCAGAACCTAAATAAGGATAGTATAGACATTCCAAAGGTAGAAAATAAAGCTAGAACACCCTAGGGCCTTCTAGAAGGGGGCCTTAGTGTAAGTTTTAGAATTCTTAGAGCAGTAACTTGGGCAACAAGCCACGAATTCAGTGATTAATCACTAAATTCTGAAATAAAAAGGGGAGGAAATGAGTAAAATATTCCTGAACATTCTGCCCCATTTTGCCTATAAAAGGCAGCCTCAATGCCTTCATTTACAAGTTTTGGAGAGCTTAAAAGTTTCCCCCAAAAGCATTCTCTCAATTTTTCAGATCTGAAAACTAAAATTCAAAATTCAAAAAGAAAAACAATAGAAACCCTTCCAAAATCCAAAAATAAAATGTTCCAATTAAATTTTTAGGATAGTTTCAATTTTTATTTACAGATTCATATCTTCTGATTCTATGTCTGGTTATCAAAAGTTTCAGAAGTTTACTAGTTTGATTTTGGGTAATTTGGGCCCAATTAAGCTGATTCTGGTTGAGTTTTGTCCTGTTGAAGTGTTCTGTTGCATTTTCAAATATATTTGGTGTTATTCAAGTTATTTTGGCTGGCCTCCTGCTTGATTTGGTGTTCAATTACTTGCTGAAACTCGTTTGAAATTGCTTCTGGGTAACAATAGCTGTGCCTGTGGTTTGCTACTGCTGATCCTTGTTTTCTCCTTGTATTGCAATCTCCATGTACAGGTTCTGAATCTCTGAATATATGCTTGATTCAAGAAATGGAAATGGCTTTAGCTTGGCTTCCTGCTTGATAATAGTGTCCCTTGTTATTTCCTTGTTCACACTCGTTCATGGCTGAGTTTTATTAGAATTTGAGTAGAGTAGTTGAGTATTGTAAAGCTCTAATTATATAGAACTACTCAAATTGTCATTAAAATTGAAGACGGGACTGTAATAGGACTGAGAATGTTCTTAATTTGTGGACTGTTAACTGATTTATGTAATAGGCAGGTGAGTCCGGTAGTTAGTAGTTTTTAGCTTTTGTTAGTTCATGATCCGTGATCCTTATTTGTTTTCATTGGAAATTGAGCAGACCCTGTTAATGGCTAAGCGATTTAATTTGTGTATAGTCTCAAAATGTCCAGTCATTGTGAAATTGGTTCATAAGGCTTTGTTAATTGGTAAAATTGCTCAACGGTTCAGTTATGTTTAGTTTCACAATTTATTTTAAAACTGAATCAGGATTGTTCTGTGGTTCGTTATTAGCTTAAGTTGATAGGTATCATTATTTGGTCTTAAACATTTTAGTCAGTCCATTAGTTAATAATCTTTGTTCAACTGATATCACATTTGCTTGAAATAGTTCATCAGTGTGCTTTAAGTTTGTTTCATCGTTAATGTTGCTTGAAACTTGATTCATGCTAGTAAGGACTGAAGGTTTGGGCCCATACTAGCGAGCTGAAAGCATCCAGGTCAAGGCCATTTTAATTCAATTTGGGCCCAAAGGCAATATCAATAGTCCAAAACCGGGAAGATTCAAAACCAAGTCAGATGGGCTCACTTGTTGCCTCAACCAATATCAAAGCCTAAAATTGCTGGAATTATGAGTCAAATGAAAGACTTAGAATTTAAATGTAGTAAGTTTTACATAACGATTAATTAATTAGGTTTTTTTTAGAGACAAAAATCAAATAGAAAGTCATAGTTTACTTTAGGTTGGACCTTTAAATAAAAATGAGATGAGCCTCGCCAAATAAAAATGTAAAATTGCGGGGCCCTCGTTAAATGTATACATGAAAATACTTAGAATTCGGGATGGGCCGTTTAGCGAATTTCACGGCCTTCCCCAAAATAATAACGCGTTAGTCTCTTTAGGCGTAATTTTAATAAAATTACCTTCCTAAACTCGGGTGTGCATTTCATGTGACCCAAATCAAATCCCAAAACGTTGAATAAAATGTGTTCAGGATTGCGGGTGCATTTCATGTGACGCGATCCAAGGACACATTTTAAACGACGTTCAACTTTCTTTAAAAAATGTTAAATAAAAGTGGTTAAAGTCAAAATTGGCACGTAGGTTCATCATGCAATAAAATCAAATAAATAAATCCAAATACAGTAGTTGAGCGACTGTGCTAGAACCACAGAGCCCGGGAATGCCTAACACCTTCTCCCGAGTTAACAGAATTCCTTACCCGGATTTCTGGTTCGCGGACTATTAACAGAGTCATATTATTCCTCGATTCGGGATTCAATAGGTGACTTGGGACACCATTAGTATCCCAAGTGGCGACTCCGAAATCTCGATAATAAATCCTGTTTCGATTGTCCTTTAATTGGAAAAACTCCTTTACGCCCTAGCGGCGGGTAGTGAAAAAGGAGGTGTGACAAAACCAACACAGCCCAACATCGGGGTGTCACCAGTCATGAGCATCTAACCCAATACTAGAAGTCTGAAGTCTAATCCACTACAACATAATTGAATCTGAAATAACTAAGATAGAGGAAGAATGCACAGGGCTGCGAATCGCCAAGCAGCTACCTAGTAAATCTCCGAAGGCCTGCTGGAACTATCAACCCTCAGGAGTAGGACCTGTAGCACCCGAATCTGCACACAAGGGTGCAAGGAGTAAAGTGAGTACTCCAACTCAGTGAGTAATAAAAATAAATATAGACTGAGCGGTATAAAATCACGTCAGGCACAACATTAAACTAAAAGAGGCATAACACAATCGGTAAATATAATTAAGCAGTGAAATCTCATAAACATCCTTTTAAACAGTTAAACGATATACAGGAAAAACAACTAGAAAGGTAAACACATAATAAGTGCCTCTCGGGCACAGTAACAACAGACTCATCCCCTTGAGAAATATCATATAACAATACCAGCCCCTTGGGCTATGTCTCATATCACAATGGGTACCCTCGCTCACTGGGGTGTATAGACACCGGGAGTGGCCCCTTACGGCCCAAGCGCAATATCAAACCATCTCGTGACATCATAAACAGACTCTCGGCCTCATATCAATCTCAAGCCACCTTGTGGCGTACAATCTCAGGCCCTCGGCCTCATTAATATAATCAATATATCACTATTGTGGCGTGCAGCCCGATCCAAAGTATCCTCACAATATAGGCCCTTGGCCTTACTCAGTCAGAATCTCATAAGCCCCTCGGGCATCAGTAAAACATGAAGCTTAGCTCAAAATATCTTTAAAAATATCGTTTAATGTGTTTAAAATAGAATAACATAGCTGAGCTTTAAAAATAGTTAAAATATAGCATGATTGAGCCCCAGTATGAAATCGAACAGTGAGGAAAATATCATTTAAAATCCCCTAAGGGTTCAAACAGTTGGCACCAAGGCCACATATAACATTTAACCCAATATTTAATAATATCAAATAATTAATTGTCAAATATATAGTAAAATAGTCATTTGGGATGGATTGAGTCACAATCTGTAACTGTGCACGACCCCACACTCATCATCTAGCGTGTGTCTCACCTCAACATAGCCGAACGTTGTGAAATTCCGGGGTTTCATACACTCAGGACAGTATTTAAAATCATTACTCACCTCAATCTGGGCCGAAATCTAGCTTGCAATCCCCTTGCCCTTCGAATCGATATCCAGATGCTTCGAATCTACCAAAATCAGAATGTAACCATTAATTTATGCTAAAGGGACGAAGCCCACTCGAAAATAATCGAAAAACATCACAAAATCCGAAATTACCAAAACTTGATCCCCGGGACCGCATCTCCGAATTCGATAAAATTAACACCATTAGATTCCTTATCTCCCCACGAGTTCATACATATAAAAACTTCCAAAATCCGACCAGAAATGGTCTTCCAAAACCTCAATCAAAGGCCTAGGTTTCTAAGCCCTAGTTTCTCAATTTTACCTTTAATTACAGCTCTAATCCATGCATTAACACCATAGAAATGAGTTTTCGTAATCCAAAACCTTACCTCAATGAAGTCTCCTTGATTTCTCTCTTCAAAATCGCCTAAAGCTCCAAAATTCGGGGTAAAAAGAAAGAAAACCTTCTGAAAATCGCGAAGGAACTAACTTATATTTTCTGTCCAGACATTTCCGCATCGGCGGTCATTTCACCGAATCTACGGTACCGCATATGCGGTCCTCACTTAAATTCGTTTGTCTGCATCTGCAGTTCCATATCCGCACCTGATCCATCGCAGGTGCGATCCCTCCAATCGCATCTGCGGTTTTCTGTCTCCCTAGATCCCTTCCGCTTCTGCGGCTCCTCTCTCGCATATGCGGCTCTGCACCTATGGTCCCCAATCCGCAGGTGTGGAAATACCAGAAGCAGCAAAAATCTGCAACTTCTCAAAATCTCAAACTCTTCCGTCAACCATCCGAAATCACCCCGAGACCCTCGGTACCTCAACCAAAAGTACAACCATATTCCATAACTTATCGGTTCCAACTCCGCACTACTAATAAGTAGCAATATAGGGTCACAATAGCTTTTACCTAATTTTGGGTTGGGATCGATATCCACAGAGAGCTAGAATTGGAATCGAGTATCTATATAGTTTAGGATTGCGTATGTGCTCTTAATTTCTCTTCTATTCATTTTTTGGGATTTTCTTTATAATTCTACTTTTATCAAACTACAAATTGTAAATTAAACTAAGAGTTGAAGATTGCAAGTTGTATCTAATGGTTTGAAGGGCACTAGGGTAGTGACTTCCGCCTAGGTGGTCAATTGACGGATACCAGAATCTAAGGCATCTTTGACACATTTAGGGAATATGATATAACTGTTGCACTAATTTTACCCGCTCTACACCTCTCGGTGGTTCAAGTGATTTTGCCTAATTGGCTCTCTCAAGACCAATTGGGTATGCAAATTTGCACAAGCAACTAAGGTTCAAGTCGAGTATTATTCTCTCGAGGTTTAACCCTTTAATGGGGGCTATCAATATCTTGAGTACACCCCAATTCCTAGTTGGATCAATTTTAGAGACTTAGGCTCTCTTTCTCAAGAAGAACCTTAGTCAACTAAACACAAACTAGTGTTTGTAACCACTAATTCAACAATTTAACCATGAAATTAACCCAAATAACAAACACCCATAGTCAATTTAACCCTAAAATGCAAGACCCATCAATTACCCATACTAGGGTTGAGCCACAACCCTAGCTATGGGGTCTATCTACTCATATTCATAGAAGAAAAGCAATAAATAGAAGAAGATAAACACATATTAATTAATTACTATGCTAAATACAAAGATTCAATGATGGAAAGTAAGTAAAAATGCCCAAAATGGCTAAGAAAAGTCGCCTCACGAGTGCAGTTTACGTATTACAATATCTGATATCCTAAAAATAGAAAAAAAATATATTTATACTAAGCTAAAAAATCTGGACAAAAATGCCCCTGCGGGGTTAGTGCGGACCGCACAAAATAGACTGTGGTCCGCACTGAGCTTTGGCCTTCAAAATTGATCTCTATGAACTTGGGCTGCACGGACCGCACAGAATGGGCTGCGGCCGCGGAGGCTTTTAGCGCGGTCCGCTCAAAGTTGACTGCGGACCGCAAAGGCTTCAAACTCTAAAAATGAACCTCTCTGAATCTTGACACTGCGGACCGCAGAGAATGGACTGCGACCGCGTTGCCTTCAGTGCGGACCGCACAAAATGGAGTGCGCGGCCGCACTGCCTTGAAGCCTGAAATTCAACTCTCTGAATCTCCAAGTGCGGACCGTACAAAGTGGTTTGCGGCCGCACTGGGCCTGTTCTGCCTAAGCTTGCCTTGTCTTTGGTACTTGTACAAGTTTCACTCCTTTTGAGCTCATCTTTTGATATTTTGTCACTTTGTTGATCAAACCTGCAATCAAGCACAACTTGTAAGCATTTTGGGACTATTTTGTAATAATATTTGATCAAAGCATAAGCAAGAAGGAGTATAAAATTCATCAAAATCCCTAGTTATCAACTCCCCCAAAACTTAAGCTTTTGCTTTTCCTCAAGCAAACAAAATAAGACCCACCCCTTAAGGGAAAAATCCAAGAAATTTCTACTATCCTAAAGCAACCTCAACTAGAATCAATTGGGACTAACAATTGCCCTCAATACGAATGAATCATTAACGACATTTACTCTTTGAAAAACCATGGATCAAGTGTGACACAAGAGTATCAAGAGTTGACTCAACACATCAAAAAGAACTCTTTCATTTTCTTTGGTCATTGTGGAACCCAAACTCACACATCCTCAACTCTCCTCAAGCAAACCTCACCTTTAGTATAGTGTCACATAAAACAAGGTTAATGGGAATTCACTCATCTCTCTCAAGAAAAAGTCACAAGTCCGGCTCTAGGTACCATATGCTTGCCCCTTATGTGAGTATCCACTAATGTAAGCTTCATTCAACTAAAGATCATATAGGTCTTTTGTAGAGATATTGTGAAGGCTTTTGGTTTAGGGTAGGGAATGCTTTGGTCTAAGTGGGTTCTATCTTTCCTTAAGCACTTCTTTTGATTCATTTGGCATCGATTCACTTGACTCTTTGAGTCATTTTCACTTCTTCTAAGGGGTTAGAGAGACACAATGTCACTCTTTCTTATGCTTTTCAAAATGTTTTCTCCTTTTTTCAACTTTCCACACCTTTCATTCTTTGCTTTTCTTGAATCCTTTTTTATTCTTTTTCACCTTGAACATTCTTTTTGTCTTTTTCCTTTTCTTTACTTTTCATTGCCTCTTCTTTTCGTTATTTTTGTGCCTTTTTACCACTTTGTTGCAATCCTCGTCTCTCTCCCTAAACTTATATTTTTGCCATGTGCTAAAGGACATATCAGGTCCCAAGAGAGGGTATCTTTTAGAACGGGTATAAGCTTGTATCATGGTTCTTGAAAGAAAAAGGTCTAAGGCTCAAAAGGGTTAACTAGGGATCATATCATTGGTAGGTTATGGAATTGTCCAAACTATCATTTGGATCAAGGAGAGCCTATAATCATGTCTCAAGTAAAAATTCACCTAGGATTTCGCCTCAACAAACATTCAGGGCAAGTTCTAGACCAATGGCTTGGGACTTGGACTTGCAATTCAATTACTCACCACACACGCTAAGGGATTGCTAAACACATAGAGTCGGAGGCCCACAACTACATTGGATACGATTTGAGCACACAATGGTCCCGAAAAACTATTTGATGATTATCAGCCAACAACAAGAGTCTCAAGGTCACGATTTTCAACATCCTAAACACAACAATTTGTTTTTGACCATAAGATCAAAGGAAAATGTGCTAGGCCCAAGTGAGGCTTTACTTGAGGCACCCTTAACTACTAACTACTAAAATCCAAAAAGAAAAAGAAAAAGGGACTCAAACCCTTAAGAAGTTTGTCACGCTATCCATCATTGGGAAGAGCCACTCGGTTCACACAACACTCCACCTTCGGAAAGAACCGTGACATTAAGAAAACCAAAAGCTTATTGCAAACTCCGAAAAAAAAGCTACAAATCACAAATAAGAAGCTAAAAATGAAAAATTTTGCAAAAAATAGAATGAATATATACAAGAGGGGATTTGAATATACAACAGATGTGATGGATATATACAATGAGATGTAACTTTATATACAAATCCAAAGTGAAATCAAAATGCGATAAATGTAACGAAATATCAGAATTATATACAGACTAAAGATAAAAAGATAAATAAAGCATAAAAATGTTAAATATATACAATCATCCAAAATGTAGGGCCTACCCACTCAAATTAAAGTTGGCATTGTCCCCAATGCCAACTAGTCCAAATAAAGCATCAAAAATAAGAGGGAAAGGATATAGAAGACTCCCTAAGGCCTGGTTGTCTGCATAGGGTCATGTGTGGTCCCTGGTCTTTTGTGTGCTCGGGAACCTCAGACTGGTTTTCGGTGGTCTGTTGCTCTGCTACTGGGACTTGGGCCTGGACCTAGACAGGCTCGGGAACTGGTACATCCTGTGGCTGACTGGAGGAAGTCTCCGGTGGGTCCGCCAACTGGATGACAGCATCATCAGCTCTAGGAATCATCCTCCTCCTATTCGGAGGCCTCTGTGACTGCTCCAGCTGTGGGTGGGCTGCAGGTACTGGTTCCTTAAGCAATAAGTCTAAAGGCAGCCGATCTGCCTTCAATCTGTCAACATCTGCATGCAGCTCTTTTATAGACTCCTTGGAGACCCGTGTCTTTCTTAGCTTCTTGTGCTCCCTAGCAAGCTCCTTGAGAGCCTTGCTATGTGAATCAACTGCCTTTGAGAGCGTATCCTGAGTGTCGAGGATCATTTTCTGGTTGTCAAGTATCTCTTTGAGCACATCCTCGATCGATTGGGGCACCTATGGGGCTGGGAGAACTGACTGAGTCTCTACAGTGGTAGTCAAGATAGACAACTTGGATGATGCTATGGACATCCAATTGTTGATACTGGTAAGAGCCTGGCTCAGTCGATGGGCAGTAATGGTATGGGCCCAGAAAGATAGAATCTCCGGGCCCACTAGGATGGATGGATCAACAAGAATAGATGTGGATGAGGATATACCGGGAGGGATATCTATGGAGGTGGAGGTAGGCTCAACAGGAGCCACTATCATAACTGGCTCTTCAGACTGGCCAGTTGAAGCAATAGTTGTACATTTGAAATTCTTGCTCTTGTGGTTATCATCCCCTTGCATGTTGTACCATAAGAAGGGGGCCTTTGCTTTGACTCTGACATCGTAGAGCTTCTTGTCCACCTTCAAATCCCGAAAGTACATAGTGAGGGTGCTGGGGAAAGGATAGTTCTGGTCATGCTCCACACCCACAATGGATATAATCCTCGATATCACATTCCCCACATTGATTGGGTACCCTGCCATAATAAAAGCCACTAACACAACCCGGGAAAGAGGAAGGGTGTTGCCATGTGTCGTGGGGTCTAACCTGCTACACACAAAGGTCTCCCATCCCCGTAATTTAAAGTTTAAGGTTCGTCATAAGATTTTGACTCCAGCGGTCAACCGGGCGGGGTTGGTACCTGGGATTGCCAGGTACTGCGCTAGCCAGGGATGAACCTCCTCACCCATCTCCATCTTCTCCATGTACAAGGTTTCATCCTCCTCATTAAATCCAAGGTATTCGTTGAGGTATTTCCCTTCAAACAACACTGTTAGGTTCCGAACCTTGGTCATTTTGGAGCCCTTTTTTATGGGGGCTACATTGCAATAAAACTCCTTGACCATGTGCTCGTTGGCATCCACACATTCCTCCAAAAAATTTTCCCAGCCCACTCTAGTCCTAAATTGTCTTTGCACATTGGGGGTGTAGGGTAAAAGATCTCTATTAATGAAGCTCCTCTCCGGTATCAATTTTCTCACCGGCCACCACTCCCTAAATATTTGGTACGCCACCTCACTCGCGAACCTATCTCACCAAACCTCCGGCTTCCTCGTTCTATATACACCCCCAACCCTTGGTTCTCCTCCTTCTGCACTTCCTCATCTCCCTCTACTTCCTCCTCAACTCCTCATTCACCCCTTCCAGATAAAGAAGTTATTGGAGTGGTGGAGTATTCTTCACTACCCGTTGCTGAGCCCTCAGATGACCCAGAAGAAACATGTGTTGGAGCATGGGCAGTGGTTGATAGTGGAGGAGGAGTATCTGTCAACCTGAATCTCTCAGGCCAGTCTTCAACATATTCTAGCATGGAGTCTGAAAAAATGTCCTGGGAGGGCTCATAATCACTCCCCGAGGAATGTGAAATAGCTCTATCAACAACTTTGATCAGCTTTCTTGTCCTTTTAATATTTTCCCGGACTTGGGGAGTGAATTTTATCATTTTCTTGCCCTTGTCCCCCCGGGAGAATTCACCTCTACTGGGTTGTTTAGATCCTTTGCCCCGTTATTTTACCATTGTCTGCAAGCACAGTTCAATCATCTTGTTAGTATCAATGTAATCAGTTAAGAATAATGTTTCAAAAGCAGGAAAGAATAGGTTGCAGACAAGCTGCATAAAGTGCTCAATGCGGACCGAACAAAATAGTGTGCATTTGCACAGGGGCCACTGCGGACCGCACAAAAACAATTGTGGTCCGCACAAATGTGGGGTTCAAAAATACGACCTCTGAATCTAAGCAGTGTGGACCGCACTAGGGCTAGTGCGGACCGCACAGAATCAACCGCGGTCCGCACTGCCTAAAGTTAAACTTTTCAGAATTCATCAGTGCAGTCAAAATGGTACTGCGATCCGCACTGAAGAACCGCAGACCGCACAAAAATGACCTCGAATCGCACTGAGTACCAGTTGTGGCACTAAGTTAGGGTTCAAGGAATTTTTCTTTTAAGTCCAATTTTTCACCTAATTAGTGTATCTAAATGATTGTCTAGTCCATTATACTAACTAAGTCCACAAGAATAAAGATTTAACTATTCTAACCTAATCGATTAAGGAAATACGGGAAAGAGAAGAACTAAAAGCTAAGAAAAAAAACAAAAATTAATTGAAATTACAAAATTAGACAAGTAAAAGGGAGATTATGGTACCGGATTGTGAGATGAATTCAAGCAAATAAATTCTAAGAGTAATTACGAGCAAGTAGGGGAGTGAACAGTGTTTTTCTTAGGCCTGAGAGGCAAAAGTGAGAAAAGACTAAAAGGAGGCCCCCAAGGTCTATTTATAGAGAAAACCTTGGGGCCCATTCTCACCTACCAGTGCGGATCGCACAAAATGGACCGCGGTCTGCACTGGGCTATTTTGTTCAATGCTTAACTTAGTAACCCACCGTGGTTCGCACAAGATAGACCGTGGCCACGGTTTTCCACCGCGGACAGCATAAATCAACCGCGGTCACGGTGGAAAACTTTAGAGAGACCTCTCATCACCTTTTTCCAGTGCGGTCCACACAAAATGGTAGTGCTACCGCACTGGAAACTTCAAAGACCTGTGCATTTTTCCAATTATGTCCTGCACTTTATCAACTCAATCCTATAACATCTCACAACCAGTTAGCCCAAAAATCAATCCTACACTATAATAAAGATCAAATAAAAACAAGAATGAAAAACACATGGGTTGCCTCCCAAGAAACGCCTGATTTAACGTCGTGGCACGACGCATGTTACCATCCAATCATTTGAAATGCACAAGAGCCACCACATAGCTATCATCAAACTTCCTAAGATAATGCTTGACCCGGTGCCCATTCACTCTAAAAACTTTACCATTTTTGTTCTTTAAATCAATAGCACCAAATGGGGTCACACACACTACTTCAAATGGTCCGCTCCACTTTGACTTTAGCTTACTCGAAAACAACCGCAGCCGAGAGTTGAATAACAACACCAAATCACCCACTCTAAACTCCTACCCACAAGCATATTTGTTATGAAGGTATTTCATCTTGTCCTTGTACAATGACGAACTGGAGTATACATGGAATCGGAATTCATCAAGTTCATTTAGTTGCTCAACCCGAAGATTTGCAGCTACATCATACTCAAGATTCAACTTCTTCAAAGCCCACATGGCCTTGTGCTCTAACTCAACCGGAAGATGGCAAGCTTTCTCAAACACCAACCGGTATGAAGACATACCAATAGGAGTCTTGAAAGCCGTCTTATAAGCCCATAGAGCGTTATCCAACTTTTTCGACCAATCGGTCCTATTTGCATTGACCGTCTTCTACAATATTCTTTTGATTTCCCTGTTGGAGACTTCCACTTGACCACTTGCTTGAGGGTGATAGGGGGTAGAAACCTTGTGATTGACACCATACTTTGAAAGTAAAGTTTCGAAATATCTATTGCAAAATGAGACCCCCCATCACTTATGATCGCCCTAGGAGTACTAGACCTTGTAAAAATGCTCTTCTTGAGAAATGCAACCACAATTCGGGCCTCATTGTTGGGCAAGGTAACAGCTTCAACCCATTTTGAAACATAATCCACTGCCACAAGAATGTAAGTCTTTCCACATGAGCTTACAAAAGGGGCCATAAAATTGATACCCCATACATCAAAGATATCCACTTCGATAATGGTGTTTAGCGGCATCTCATCTTTATTGGAAATCCCGCCCACTCGTTGACACTTGCATCTTTGAACAAGGTTGGTCAATAAAACCCACTCTAAACTCCTACCCACAAGCATATTTGTCATGAAGGTATTTCATCTTGTCCTTGTACAAGGACGAACTGGAGTATGCATGGAATCGGAATTCATCAAGTTCATTTAGTTGCTCAACCCGAAGATTTGCAGCTACATCATACTCAAGATTCAACTTCTTCAAAGCCCACATGGCCTTGTGCTCTAACTCAACCGGAGAAGCTGCCCTCGCCCCGCCATGATGGCCACCATAGGGAGAGGAATGACAAGCCTCCAAAATACTCAATTGCTCTTCCTCTGGGACACACCTTCGGATCACACCACCCGTGCAAATCTTGAACAAATACGGCTCATCCCAATAGAAATCCAAACTATCCCACTTGAGCTTCTTCCTTTGGTTAGAAGAGAGCTCACACGAGATTATTCCGGTCACAAGGTAATTACCAACATCGGCAAGCCATGGCATATTATTCATTGACACCGCAAGGAGTTGTTCGTTGGGAAATGAATCATTGATCTCTAAGCCATCACAAGGCCTCCCCTCCTTCTCCAAATGGGACAAGTGGTTCGCTACTTGGTTTTCACCACCTTTTCGGTCTACAATTTCTAAATCAAATTCTTGGAGTAGTAATACCCATCTCATCAACCTTGCATTGGAGTCTTTCTTTGTCATCAAGTACCTAAGGGCAGCATGATAGGTGTGCACTATGACCTTAGCCCCATAAGATACGGCGCCAAAAAGTGATCGGTTCCAACTCTTCACTACTAATAAGTACCAAGAGAGGGTCGCAATAGATTTTACCCATTTTTGGGCCGGGATCGATATCCACAGAGAGCTAGAATTGGAATCGAGTATCTATTTAGTTTAGGATTGCGTATGTGCTCTTAATTGCTCTTCTATTCATTTTTGGGATGTTCTTTATAATTCTACTTTTATCAAACTAAAAATTGTAAATTAAACCAAGAGTTGAAGATTACAAGTTGTATCTAATGGTTTAAAGGGCACTAGGGTAGTGACTTCAGCTTAGGTGGTCAATTGATGGATACTTGAGTCTTAGGCATCTTTGACATATTTGGGGAATATGATATAACCGTTGCACTAATTTTATCCACTCTACACCTCTCGGTGGTTCAAGTGATTTTGCCCAACTGGGTCTCTCAAGACCAATTGGGTATGCAAGTTTGCACAAGCAACTAAGGTTCAAGTTGGGTATTACTCTCTCGAGGTTTAACCCTTTAATGGGGACTATCAATCTCTTGAGTACGCCCCAATCCCTTGTTAAATCAATTTCGGAGACTTAGGCTCTCGTTCTCAAGAAGAAACCTAGTCAACTAAACACAAACTAGTATTTTCAACCACTAATTCAGCAATTTAACCATGAAATTGACCCAAATACCAAACACCCATAATCAATTTAGTCCTAAAATGCAAGACCCATTAATTACCCACACTAGGGTTGAGCCACAACCCTAGCTATGTGGTCTATCTACTCATATTCAAAGAAGAAAAGCAAGAAATAGAAGAAGATAAACACATATTAATTAATAGTAAGCTAAATACAAAGATTCAATGATGGAAAGTAAGTAAAAATGCCCAAAATAGCTTTAAAAAAAGTCGCCTCATGAGTGTAGCTTACGTATTACAATATCTGATACACTAAAAATGGAAAAAGAATCTATTTATACTAAGTAAAAAAATTTGGACAAAAATGCCCCTGCGAGGTTACTGCGGACCGCGGTTAAAAAAAGTCGCCTCACGAGTGCAGCTTACGTATTACAATATCTGATACCCTAAAAATGGAAAAGGAATCTATTTATACTAAGCAGAAAAATTTGGACAAAAATACCCCTGCGAGGTTAGTGCAGACCGCACAAAATGGACCGCGGTCCGCACTAGGCTTTGGCCTTCAAAATTGATCTCTCTGAACTTGGGCTCTACGGATCGCACAGAATGGACCGCGGCCGCGGAGGCTTCTAGCGAGGTCCGTACAAAGTTGACCGCGGACCGTACATACTTCAAACTTTGAAAATGAACCTCTCTGAGTCTTGGCATCGCGAACTGCAGAAAATGGACTGTGGGCGCGTTGCCTTCAGTGCGGACTGCACAAAATGGTGTGCGGCCGCACTGCCTTGAAGCCTGAAATTCAACTCTCTGAATCTCCAAGTGCGGACCGCACAAAGTGATGTGCGGCCGTACTGGGCCTGTTCTGCCTGAGCTTGCCTTGTCTTTGATACTTGTGCAAGTTTCACTCCTTTTGAGCCGATCTTTGATATGTTGTCACTTTGTTGATCAAACCTGCAATCGAACACAACTTGTAAGCCTTTTGGGACTATTTTGTCAGAATATTTGACCAAAGCATAAGCAAGAAGGAGTATAAATGCGTCAAAATCCTTAGTTATCAGTAAGCTTATTCAAACTTGTACAAATATTCAAAACACCTGAAACAACATCAAAGCCACCAAAACACATCGAATTCAAGCCTAAGGTTCTAAAATCTTTCGCATTCCGCTTTTGATAAAAAAAACCCAACCAAACCACGTCCAAATGACCTGAAATTTTGCACACACATTCCAAATGCCATAACAGAGCTACTGCAACTTTCGAAATTCTATTCCGATCCCTATATTAAAATCTCACTTATCCACCGGAAAATGACAAAAATTCGATTTCGCCAATTCAAGCCTAAATCTACTCTGGATCTCCAAAATACATTTCAATCATACTTCTAAGTCCCAAATCATCACCTGAAGCTATCCGAATAATCGAAACTCACATCCGAGCCTTCTAACATATAAGTCAACATCCGGTTGACTTTTCTAACTTAAGCCTTCTTAAAAGAGACTAGTGTCTCAAACCTTCTCAAAACCTTTCCGAACCTGAGCCAACTAACCCAATCACATATAAAATTGATAATTAAATCAAATAGAAGCATAAATGAAGAAAATAGAGCGGTAACTCATAAGACGATCGGTCGGGTCGTCATAGCCTTAATTGTATTCGTTGCGTTATTCATTGTATACAGTCGATACGGGTTGTACCTTTTATATGCACCCTTGTATTTCACCTTGGTTATACATTTGATACATATTGTATTTGTTGCATGAATGAATACGATTTTGCGAACAAATACAGTTGATACACATTGTCGATACAAGTTTTATCGTCATATACACTTGTATTTTGCCTTGGGTGTACATTTGATATATATTGTATTCATTTCACGCATGAATACAATTGAGCGAACAAATACAGTTGATACACATTGTATTCATCGTGCAAACAGATATAATTGACACAGGTTGTATTCGTTGCGCATTGGAATAAAAATAATACAAGTTAGTAGTAATTAAATAGTAGCTACGGATGATAATAAGACAAATTATAATTACTAGGATCTAAATTATAGTGGTTTATGAAAATTTCTCTTATTTTAATACTTCAATTAAAAAGTAGAAATAGCGTGGGATAGCCACTTTTTAACATGGTATTTAGTTTTTATCCAGTATTTTTAGTGTTGAGCAAAAATAGCAACTACTATATTAAAATTAATAATAAAAGATATTTTTACCCTTTCTTCATGAGTGCTGTGAAATATTAAGGACATGGTGTCCTTAACATTACACTGCAAACATGTAGTTAAGGACGCCATGTCCTTAACATTTACTGCACATATGAAGTTAAGGACTTGACATGACACTTTGTCCTTAATATTCACACAATATTCATGAAGTTAAGGACACCATGTCCTTAACATTTATCACTCATAAAGTTAAGGACATTATGTCCTTAACATTTACACTGCATATATGAAGTTAAGGACATGAAGTCCTAAAGTTTAACAAGAAAAGGTGTAAATGTCCTTAACATTTATATTGCACACATGAAGTTAAGGACGCCATATCTTTAATATTTACACTGCACATATGAAGTTAGGGATATGATAGGACACTTTGTCTTTAATATTTACGGAGCGATGAAGTTAAGGACACCATGTCCTTAATATTTGCACAACACCCATGTCTAGCACAGGGGGTATTTTTGTCCGAGCGGATAAAAATTTGTTAAGCACTGGCTAAAGTGTAAATACATTTTAAACGTGGCTAAAGAGTAAAGACATTTCTAATTAGTTGCTAATTGTGCACTTCCCCCAATTAAGAATCCATCATTTGAACGGCCTTCAAAATGCTAGCCCAACCCATCCGTACATGGGCCGTGAGCTAGCCCGTGGACCACTGTCCTAAATCCATTGTTGTTACTAATCAAATGATGTCTGTTCTCTTCTTGGAGTGAAGGGTGAGTTTAAACTTTAAAAGGCCATATCTAGTAATTAAAGGCAAATGAAATTAAATCCCAGGACCATAACTTATCTCAGTTGATGAATTACTGCATTAATTAATCTATTGAATCAAAGTAATTACCAAAAAAAGGTAAGTTATGGTTTCCTTAATTTCATTAAAAGCATAAATGCTCAAAGTTTCATTAATCCAAAAAAGAATGATTTCTCAATGGCAAATTCCCTTCTTTTAATTTTACAGTTTTTATGTATTTTCTCAAGCACTTGCATTGGCCACATACCAAAATTTTCTGCTATTTTTGCCTTTGGAGATTCATTGCTAGATTCTGGCAATAACAATTTTATTCTAACTCTATTTCAAGCCAATCACCCACCCTATGGACAATCTTTTCCTAATCAAGTCCCAACTGGAAGATTTTCCAATGGAAAACTCATTTCAGATTTCTTATCTTTTTCTCTAGGAATCAAGGACACTATTCCTCCTTTTCTTGACCCAAAGTTATCAGTCAGTGAGCTCAAAACAGGTGTCAGTTTTGCTTCTGCAGGTACTGAACCACTTAAATTTTAATAAATATTAAATTCTAAACTCATAATTTTGAAATTATTGGTACGTTTAGTTTTTACTCCCTTCGGTCCACTTTAATTGATATTTTGGCTTTTTTGTGATCCACAATTAGGAGTATCAAACGGACGGGTCGGGTTGGATATGACGGAAAAATTGTCCTACCTGACCCATATTTTGTACAGTTAACCGGAGGATAATATAGCTAACAATATTATCCATGGCTTCTTGCATATGATCACTTTTGGGAGAATTCTTAGTTTCTCTAACTTGAGGAACTTTCAATTTGAGGCTTTACAAAGGTAAAAGTTAGATCCATTGGTTATCCACCGGTTATCCATTTTCTAAATGGATAATATGGTTCTTATCCATATTTGACCCGTTTTTAAAAAGTTCATTATCCAACCCATTTTTAGTGGATAATATGGATGGTTAACTATTTTCTTTTAACCATTTTGCTACCCCTATCCACAATATTTGGTTTTTTTCTAATATCAAGAAGGAATTAATTCTTTTTTCCAAAGTTACCATTGGAGTAAAGAGCCTAGGAGTATTTGTTGTATTTTCAATTAACAAATTAAGGTTAATATGGTCAATTTTATTATTAATTAGTGCTAAAAGGTGAATTTCTTAATGGAAGTGAAAACTACAAAAAAAAAAAAAAAAAAAAAGAATTACATTGGACCGAAAGAAGTAAAACTTTAAAAGTTAAATTCATTAAATTTGAATTTTTTATTCGGTTTCAGGTGCAGGATTTGATGATTTGACAAACATTAAAACCCAGGGAATTCCAATTTTCACACAAGTGGAAAACTTCAAGAAATATAATGAAATTCTAAAAGGGGTTGTAGGAGAAAAAGAGGCTTTGGACATAATTAAGGATGCTCTTGTTATAATTATGGCAGGAAGTAATGACATTGCTTTAAGTTTGAATAATGGATTTCTAAGAAGGCTTGAACTTGGCCTAAGTGGCTACCATGATTTCTTGCACCAAAGGCTTGAAGAAATTATCAAGGTTAATATTCTCTTTCAAATTCTCACAAAAAAATTGGTCCTTACATTTTCTGTACAATATTGTTTTGCTAATATTTCAAATGTAAGATATCTTTTGTTTTTCCGTTACTTACTTGTCATAACGACCTTTGATTAGTCATTATTTTGACTTAGATTTGTCACATCATTTTAACACGTAACATCATCTTGCTGGATTTAAATATCACTTAATTACGTGATACACATATTTAATCATGCATTGCTATTTCGTCCGTCCCATAATGAATAGTGGGATTAGATTTCAGTGTGAATTTGGATATCACACTTTTACTAATGCTTTATAATTCTTTTTTATATATTTAGAAACTATATAAAAAGTATTATAAATCCAGAGACTGTATGACAGTGGATGTCGGAACATACTGGTAACAGGGCTGCCTCCCCTGGGATGTATACCTGTTCAAATGATTGCAAAATTGAGCTTTGATCGTCAGTGTATCCAAAACCTGAATTCAGAAGCTGAATCTTATAATCAGAAGCTTAGTGAAATATTGCCTCGAATTCAGGGCACATTTCCAGGGAGCAAACTTGTTTATGCTGATTTATACCAGCCTTGGATCGACATGAACACTAATCCTCAAAAATATGGTATTTTCCTAATTTATAAAATTCGTTTCCTTATATTCATGAAAAATTCGAGTATCCATTATTATGTATAAAGTTTATATGCATAGCGTGTTCTTTGGACGAGTAATTTTTTCATACTTTCGTAAATCATTAAAAAGATTTAAAGATATAGAGAAAATCTTGAATGAGGTAAAACAAGCTTTACACTATTTCCAGGTCACTTAAAAATTGATTTCATGCAAAAATATAAATAGTTGGTCGTATTCATTGTTTTTAGAGTTTAACTTATATACAATAACAGTGTAAAAACTTTTACACTATTATATTACTTAAATAAAATTTCACACCTAGAAATGAAGAAAATACCTTGCTATAATAGGTTAAATAGTATTAATTGTGTAAAAAGCTCTAATATTTTATAGGTATAATAGCCACTTAAACTAAAAATTAAATAGCCAACATATGTATACATACATATAGGTATAATTCATGTATGATATGCGCATAACCATATATAATAAGTGTATCGTCTATATATACCGACTAAAAACAATGAATACGACCAACTATTTATTATATAAAGATCATGTTAAAGAAAAATCCAATTTTTAGAGCATAATATGGGCTGGACTCTTGTGATAATTGTAAATGACCTGTTGTAGCAGATATAAACTACATCATAGCTTAAAAATCATTTTTCAATGTTAGTACTGTATATATTATGAACCTTTCATATTATTTTTTTCCTAAGGCGAGGGTCTTTCGGAAGCAGCCTCTCTACTCCTTCAGGGTAGGAGTAAGGTTTGCATGCACGTATACTACCCTCCTCAGACCGCACTAGTGAAATTTTACCGGGTTGTTGTTGCTTTCGGATTATTTTCTTAATATTTTGTTTACAGGATATTTGGAAGCAGGGAGAGGATGCTGTGGGACTGGGCTATTTGAAGTTGGATGGCTATGTAATCATCTAACTCCAATATGCTCAAATGCAAGTCAGTTCTTATATTTTGATGCTGTTCATCCAACCGAGTTGGCCTACCGCTCCATCTCTGACTATTTCATGACCACTGCCATTCCTCGATTTTTAGAATAAAAACATATAGTATAAAACTTTCATAATATCTTTCTCAGCCATATTTAATAAGTTTGTAACCTCTTATTTCAAGTGATTTTCCTTTTTCTAAGGTGGATCCTAGATTTCAAGAGGATAGATGCACTAATTATGAAGAAGTGGACTTAAAATATTCATACAACGTGTTTAACTTAAGTCTCTTACTATTAACCCACTACATTTTTAAAATTATAGGTCCAAAATTATGTTCATTTTAAAAGTTTAGTTATTTTTACGTATATAATCTATATTTCGTGCCGAAAACACAAGACTGTTCGAAGTGGAACTTGAACCGCTAATTTTACTCATGGAGATGCATCCAATAATTACTGCACCATAGGAGTCTTTGAGAATGGGTGCACATACATATATTTAAGTAATTTTAAGAAAATATAACATTGCTATACATGGGTTAAGGAGAGGAGTATGAGTTCCCGTGGACCACTATTAAGACCGAAGGGATTCCAACCATCCCGCCACGGTCAAAACCAGGTGATTTCTCTTCTATTTCTTGTTCTCGGAGAACAAAAATTCTGCAAATATGAGCAGTTGTACGACAGCAGATATAATATTTTTCATATATATATATATATATATATATATATATATATATATATATATATATATATATATATATATATATATATATTATACTTTGGGTGGTTAATTGGCAGGCAGCCTAAACCATGTAATGAAAGTGAAGTTGCACGTTTTAATAATTAAAGAGATTGGCTGAATCTAAAACTTTTCGTTAACCACTTCCTCGTACTAATTAATTAAGCTTATGAATTTGTGAAGTTGTTCATGTTATCAAAAAGTATATCGTCCTTTCGATTTGCTATATGTTGCAAGGTTTTCAAGTTTCAACCACCTGATATTCTAATTTACAATTACTTAACAAATGCATATGTATAAATTAATTTGGTATAGGAAGTAAATTTTTATAATTCCACCGCTCCAAAATGAAAATACGTGTACAAGTCAAATTTTTACAATAGGTTGATATTACTTTCGCAAAATACTGTGAATGTCACTGCCCATAGATGGCGGAGCCACCTTAGGCTAAGAGGTGTCAATTGATACTTCTTTGTCGGAAAATTGCAATGTGTAGTTGGATAAAAACTTTATTTTTTATGTATATTAAATATATGTTGAACTCCTTAACTTCTTCATTTGTTTATTTCTTTATATTGTGATACCCTTTAGTGAAATTCTTTGCTCTGCACTGGATGACACCATGTAGTACCTCTCTCAATCTACCAAAACTAAGCCAACATTCAACCTCACTTCACTCGTCTGAAGGGTAGTCCGGTGCACTAAGCTCTCATTATATGTGGGTTCCAGGGAAGGGCCGGATCACAGGTATCTATTATATGCAATTTTACCCTATACTCCTACGAATGTGAATGCTAAACTATAGACGAAATTAATGCCCATTTGTTTTATGCTGATTATAGTAATTGGGGTCCATAAGCTTGCCTGAAATTGGTTCACCTTCTTCATTGTTTGGTCAACTAACATTCCTCGTACTTAAATTAGATGTATCAATTGTCCTATATCAAGCTAACGGATTAAATAAATTCAGTATCCATAGGAAGATTAATGTTGTTTCGAATTAAGTTTTCTCCTCAACTAATCCGATGACTTGCTACTTTATTGACCATCAGATTATAATATAAAATCACGCGATCAAGTACCACCACTTCACACATTAATTAAATGACAGTAAGATTTCACCTAGCAATGGAAAACTTTTTGGTGTCACGGAAATCATTTTCTTAAAAGAATATTCTTAGAATTAATTAAGTGTTATATGATGTATGGTTGGTGATTGAAAATATTTATTGAAAAAATATATATTAAAGATTAGCAATAATATTAGCTAATTGGATTATGTTTGATGAAATTTTTGACTATTAAAGATTAATAATAGTATGTTGGTTGCAGCAAGTGATATGAAATCAAAAGTTAAGATAATTATAAGAAAAATGACTTCCGCCCCTAGGTAAGGAAAATTATTTTTGATGGAAAACATTTTTCTTAACCAAAAATCAGACAGTATATACCTTCTTCATGAAAAATATTTTCCTAGAAATACCACACAACCTATCATAATGAGGAAACTCAAGAAATTTTGAAGAAACAAAAATAGAAACCGTTATTAACTAAATTTACTACGTACTAATATTTAAGAAGAAACAGCAAAGAAAAAGATACAGTATTTATTTAGATTAAGAACAGAAGTGCAAGTGGATGCACCAAATCCTCCATATAGTTGGACTATGTTCTCCAAAACTTTCCAAAATCCCTTAATATTTTATTTAATTTTGAAGAGTAAACCAAGCTTTTGATTCCCTCCCTGTAGCATTATAAATAGACCACTTCATTAAGTCCACTAACCACAACATCACAACTTCATTAAGTCTTCTAAACAGAATATTACTACTAAAACAAAGTCAGAAAAAGAAGAGAAATGGAGACGTTCAATAGCCTCTTGGCAACCATGATAGCTATACTATTTCTTCTGTCTTCTTTTGCAAATGCAGAATTTCACTACCATGAATTTATTGCAAGTATCCATTCACATTTTCTTCTTATTTTCTATAAACATTTCCAACATTGTTATAATTTTTTTTTTTTGACAGGTTCAAGAAACAAGTGTAACAAGGCTATGCGGAACCAAGAATATAATTACAGTGAATGGACAATTTCCAGGGCCAACTTTGACAGTTCGAAATGGAGATACACTATTTGTTACTGTCGTTAATAGAGCTCGTTACAACGTTACAATCCACTGGTAATACCTGATAAATGACTTCACTATGCAAATAATGTTTTACATTATCGGTACATAGAACTTAAACTGTTCGAAATTTCCATGCAGGCATGGAATTCGTCAAATGCGAACGCCATGGGCTGATGGGCCTGAGTATGTAACACAATGTCCAATAAGACCAGGAGGATTTTACACATACAGATTCACTATTGAAAACCAAGAGGGTACATTGTGGTGGCATGCACACAGCAAATGGCTTAGAGCTACTGTTTATGGAGCCTTAGTTATCTTACCAAAACAGGGTTCTAATTTTCCTTTTTCACTGCCTCAGAAAGATATCCCTATTCTTCTTGGTAATGTTTTTTTCCTATATTGCTCGAACTCTGCAAAAATAGTGCCGGGTGTCGGATCCTCAAAAAGTAGTGTATTTTTGGAGGATGCGATATGGGTACGGCAACATTTTTGGAGAGTCCGAACAATATAAGTAGCTTTTTTCCCTTTTCATTTTAATTTTGATCAAAATCAAATGTGAGTATGTGACTAATTAAGTTCTTGATTTTATCATAGGGGAATGGTGGAACAGAGACATTATTGCAGTGCAAAGACAAGCACAATTCACTGGAGCAGCACCTAATAATTCTGATGCATATACTATTAATGGTCAACCTGGTGACCTTTACAGATGCTCTAGCCAAGGTTCTTACGAAAACTTAGCCAGTGACAAAGCTAGAAAATTCCCTAAGGGTGTTCAAGATTTAATTTACATATATAAAAAGTAAATTTTGATTTATATACGCAATATAGTTTTTCAATGAAAGGTGTTCAACTGACCACACTTCATTGTAAGCCGTGGTGTACACAAAATTTTTCATAAGTGGTACCACAATTTAAAGAAATCGACAAATGAATAAATTACTATAGTGACAAGCGGTGTCATGTTCTATATGTAACCCTATTATTTTTCATTTTTCTTATTAAATATCTGGTAAAAATTTTTGACGAAGCGGTGTCCCGTGATACCGCATAGTACAAGGTGCATACGCCCTTGATTGTATGTGGCTACACCACTGCTTAGCCTCCTCTTATAAAAAATTATATACTCTTGACAGTTCAAAGATTTTTTAAACTATCTTTGTAATTTAACAGGTTATAGAATACTATTACTCTATTTTCCAGGATATCATATTAGGTATCTGTTGTTGTAGGTCAAGTTAACCTGATAACCTTTTCTATATTGTCAATACTCCGTTTATATAACTTAAACACAAAAATAATGGAAAAAGGAAAAATAAAAATAAAAGAGGATAACACATATCACCATTACTAATTCAGAATTTTAATGCAGGTACTGTGAAAGTCTCAGTAAACCCTGGAGAAACTGTTCTACTGAGGGTAATCAATGCTGCACTCAATCAACAACTTTTCTTCTCAGTTGCAAACCACATGCTTACTGTTGTAGGTGTTGATGCTACTTACAACAAGCCTTTTACCACCAATGTTATTATGATTGGACCTGGCCAAACAACCAATGTAATTCTCACTGCTAATCGTCCCCCTGGCCGCTACTATCTGGCAGCTAGCGCCTATGCCACCGCCAGAAACGCGCAATTTGACAACACCACTACCACTGCCATCCTTGAGTACACAAATCTCGTGTCGGGGGCCAATTCAAGACCTTCATTGCCTCAGCTTCCGGCCTTCAACGATACAGCTACTGCAACTGCTTTCACTAGCCAATTGAGGAGCATTCCCAGTAACAATGTTAGAGTTCCAAATCAGATTGATGAGAACTTGTTTTTCACTGTTGGACTTGGCTTAGTGAATTGCACTCCTGGTCCTAGATGTCAAGGGCCTAATAATACGCGGTTTGCTGCTAGCATGAATAATATTTCATTTGTTCTTCCTAGAAGAACTTCATTGCTCCAGGCCTATTACCAAAATATTCCAGGGATTTACACATTGGATTTTCCTCCTGTTCCACCTGTGCAATTTGACTACACGGGCAATGTTTCACGAGGACTTTGGCAACCAAGATTTGGAACTAAGTTGCACAAGATCAAGTTTGGTTCTACTGTACAAATTGTATTGCAGGATACTGCTATCTTTTCAACCGAGGATCACCCTATACATCTTCACGGATACCACTTTTGGGTCGTTGGACAAGGTTTTGGTAACTTCAATCCTCAGACTGATACTGCTACATTTAACCTAGTTGATCCGCCTGTCAGGAACACAATCGATGTCCCTGTTGGTGGATGGGCAGTCATTCGTTTCGTGGCAGATAATCCAGGTAAGAACCTGATATCATCATAAACAAGTTCAAGTTTGAAATTTTTGTACCTGTTTATAAAATTTTGATTTATTTATGATGATTTGCTTCAGGGGTTTGGTTATTTCATTGCCACATTGATTCTCATTTGGCTTGGGGTCTAGCTATGGCGTTCATCGTCGAGAATGGAATAGGAGAGAAACAGACAATGGAGCCACCTCCACCAGATCTACCACAATGCTAATATGTTGAAATTGTAGCAAATTGTCCTTGTTATTGTTTTGTCTTAAAATTAAGCAGTTCTTAGTGTGTCTGTTTATTGGTTTTTCAAGTATGAGCTATTAGGATTTTGACTTTGCTCTATTAAGTAAAGTCTGGAATTCTAATGTCTATGATTAATGTTCAGCATCAGAGAGAAGTATTGAACAATTTTATTGTTATCACATTTCTCTCTTTCTTTAAAATCTTTCTTGGCTGAGCTTATATAGTAGATTTTCTTTTGGTCATAATTAGGGGTGGCAGAATGGTTCAAATAAAACAGTTAACCACCCATATTATCCGTTAAAAAATGGGTTGGATAATGAACTATTTGAAAATGAGCCAAATATGGATAAGAACCATATTATCCATTTAGAAAATGGATAACCAATGGATAGCCAATAGGTCTAACTTTTGCATTTGTAAAGCCTCAAATTGGGGGTTCCACAAGTTAGGGCGACTAAGTATTCTCCGAAAAGTGATCATATACAAGAAGTCATGGATAATATGGGTAACCCATATTATCCGCCGGTTAACCCTTTTTTATCCGTGTTAAATATGAGTCGGATCGGATAATTGATCCTTTTTTTCATTATTCGTTTTCGACCCGAACCATATCCGACTTGACCTGCCCGCTTGCCACTCCTAGTCATAATAGAGATTAAGTCACTTTAAGTGACAGCGACAACATTTAACTAAACCTAAAAGCTAAAACATAAAATCCTTTAGGCGGACAACAGAGGCGGACCCAAGATTTGAAGGTCGAGGGTGCACTATTGAATTCAACCAATCAGTACTTTTTAAAGATAAATGCATGTATACATGAAATTTTTGCCAAATTTTATGGGTGCCGGTAACCTCTCTCGGCATTGCATAGGTACGCCTCTGGCTAACAGATACAAAATAGTTTTGTGGGTTTACTAATACATGTTTAACCCATAGAATAGTTTTTGTAGCCAGAGCAATTAATTTTGTATTTCAGGGCACTAACAATTGATTTGACTAATTTTTTCAAGTATAAATTATATAAAGAATGAATGACAATTGAACAAAATAATTTGTAGATAAAAGAAAATGAAATCTTATTTCGTGTAAAGCTAAATATTGAATTGCTAGAAATAAAATAAGAAGATTGAACAATGCGATTGAGAGAATGAACTAATTTTCAAATGAGGGATACAATATAATGGATAGTGGTTTAAATAGTAATTTTAACCGATTGCTTTATTCAGCTCCAGCCCGTTAGTACCATTAAATACATTTATTATACGTTACATAACAGACGCGTAATTAAGGGTGTAATAAAGGTAAATCCTACATTATCATGGATTAATTATTTTTTCTATCTTCGTAGTTATGATCTCTGTTTTAAAAGACAGAATTGTAACTCGCCACGTGGCGGAGCACTCGTAAAATGCCCCTGGGCTCAGGAGCTAGGGCTGTATGGTGGGCCGGTCCTGGACCGGGCCCGGACCAGGACCGCG
>MU737538.1:0-16427 GCA_026770625.1 Nicotiana glauca | reverse complement strand
CGGTTGTAGGCTAGGAGGTAGTGGACTAGTTCGGTGGGTTTTTGTCTAAGATAGCTAGGGGCAATGTCGAGTTTTACTATTTTCTATTTTTGATGTAGGATTGATTTACAAACCATCGTTTCTGCTTTGAATTATTATTATTATTATTTTTCTTTTCCTGCTTTCTATGTTCCTTTTACCGTATGATTTCCGCGGTGAATCTAATACTCTCTTCTCTTGTCTTTTTGTCTTTTTTATTATATTGAGCCGAGGGTCTTTCGGAAACAGCCTCTCTGCCCCCTTGGGGTAGGGGTAAGGTCTGCGTACATACTACCCTCCCTAGACCCCACTTGTGGGATTTTACTGAGTGGTTGTTGTTGTTGTTGTTGTTGACTCCAGATATCAATGAAAAACTAAATTTACATCAGACAATACATAAATCTTCAACTTCGCTTAAAAGAACCTTTTTTTAAATCAATTAAAAGAACCTAATATGGATAAAACATCTCTCTCCCTATCTGTCATTGGGCTGGGTCACAGTCATTAAGGGAAATCACAATCTTCTGCTGCCCACTGAACCATCTTAAAGGAAGTCTAAAGAGGAGGAATCAACCAAAAGTCGAACATGAAAGAGTATAACGTCAGGCAGTCCATGCATCTACCAGCACCTTCTTCCAAATGCAAAATCTGCTGCAAGTTCTATTAATTTTATATTTTCCCCATTTCATACCTTTGTTTGTTTTTACTAATTTCCGGTACTTGGACTAATGCAAACCAACCTCTTTCCTACATTTCCAACATCTTGGAATAGAAACCAACGGTACCAACATGTGGCATTAGCTTCGAAGAAAATTGTGATGACCCGACCGTTTTTAGTTTTAGAAGTTTGAATCATCTTCCGAGACTTCTGGTAGCTCGGGATAGCTATTTGGGACTGGTCTGCAAAATTTGGTTAAATTCCAACGTGGTGCGGGCGAGCTTGGAATGCATTATGCATAAATAGCATTTTAGGAGAACATAAAATAAAGAACCCGACCCCTCATATTTTGCATATGTGGTCCAAATGGTAATTTGACCACATGGTTGGGTCCGTATCATTATTTGTGACTCATAGAAACTGGTTTCGTCCAATTCCGAGTCGTTGACATGTTTCAGCTAACAATAGTTGCAGCATTTCCAACATCTTGGAATTGAAACCACCGCTACCAACATGTGGCATTAGCTTAGAAGAAAATGCTATGAACTTCGAAGATCAAAATATAAGTTCTTCTGCATCTGCTTAGTCTACGGTAAGAAAATCTTTCTAGAAGTTATGCATATCTATCAGGAAGGTATACCTGAAGCTTGTTGACTGCAGATCTATCCCTATACAGAAGAACACGCATACATTTCTCCAATAACTTAACACCTTCTTCATAGCTCAAGTCTTCGCGCCATTCATCACGGATAATGGGCTTTGCAAGGTGATTTCCAAATCCAGTTGCCACGTGATTGTCCTCATAATGGACACCAATCATACTAACCTAAAGAGATAAAAAGAAAGATATTGGTGATAAGAAAATAGAAATAAAAAGAAAGACATTTGTTTGATGAGAAGAAAATAAAGAAAGACATAACATCTATAACTAAGCACTTAACAATGGCAAAGCATGAAAAGAATGTGCAAGACAAATGTAATAGCTTTTACCGTTCCAAGATACTTCTGCCCATTTTTCACCCCACCAAGTACAAGGGAATTCCATAGTGGGTTGAATTTGTTCCTTCGATTATACATCATGCGAGTTAGATAATTATGCACTTCTTTGGGACCCAAGGAGTTCCCATCATCCCACATGTTGTCATACAAGCTAGCATTAATGAAGCATCAAGTACCATAAGTCACTAATCATATAAGCAAAAGTACTAGTAAACCAAAGCTCATCATGCAACAGCAAAACGAAAGCCTTCAGTAGTAACTTCTACAGGGAAAAACTTACATAAGCTCGTCAAGGTTCCGCAATATCTCCTGAAAATCACTAATTTCACCACTTGCGCCAAGAAGGGAGTGCTTTCCCACTGACTTCAATCGCTCCACACTCTTGTAACGCAACGTTGAACCATAGGAACCTGAAAAGGACAAAAAGAAATGACCAACATAACTCAGAAATACTATACAGTTTTAAGCATGAACGAGCTAAACTAAACAGAGTTGCAAGGTACAAAACCAATCAAAAGATTCAAACACAAGGCCATTCTCCTATTTTGCTACTTACTTCCCGTTACTGTATTAAGTACAGCTGCTAACAATGTAAATCTAAAGTGCTAACCCCTGGGAGAAAAGGCTGCAGTTCTGATTTCTGAAAGGAGTCCAGAACCGACTATATTTTGAAACATATGAGGCAGTGTCTCGACAATTTAGACCTTAACTTTTAATTTGAATGCGACTGAAACTTTAGTTTCTCTTTTCTTTAAAAACTGCAAGTCAAACAACTCCAACAAGCTGTAGTTGGAGTAGAAAAATACTAGAGGCTGAGCCTGATTAAGGACTCGGACAACAACACAAAATATAATATTTTTCTTCGGCAAAGTCAGGTACAACACACACGCGTTGGCGCATAAATGTCTAGTTCCAAAAATACTTAGAGGGTGTTTGGATTGGCTTTTAAAAAGTAGCTTATAAGCTAAAAGCTAAAAGCCATAAGTTGGTAATACCCAACTTTTGGCCTTGGCTTATTTTTGCGCTTTTCATCTATGTTGCGCGGACTCTCCAAAATGTAGCCACACCAGTGTCGGATCCTTTAAAAATGCACTACTTTTGGAGGATCCGACACATATCCGGCCCCATTTTCGGAGAATCCGAGCAACATAGCTTTTCATGCCTAAAAGTAAGAGCTTTTAAGAACTTTTTGTCATTACCAAATACCACAAAAACTAGAAAAATGCTTAAAAGCCAATAAGCATTTAAAATAAACCAATCCAAACACCCTCTTAGTTTCTTCACAATCACAAGGGCTCACCCGGTATCAGTGCCAAAATATAACAATTCTTTGGTAATGTCCGTATGACAGTGTATACATCTAAATCAGATGCAACACGCACAAATTGCCTAGTGTCAAAAAAAAGTTTAGTTTCTCTACGTTCATTAGGGCTTCCTCCAACAATTTCTTGCATTCTTCTTTTTTCCCTAACTTTCTTGGAGAAGGCAGTGAAAGAATCCTAGATTTTCTCTTATAAACACAAGATGCAAAACAATATTAGACCTGAAGCATCCATGCTCAAGTATAGTTATGTGATTTTATCCTATCAAAGAAAAAAGTATGATCTGATTTTTTATTTAAAGGTGAAAGTTAAGTGAATGTTTCATTAGATGTACTATGTTTTGACTTCCAGACATGACAACTTATAACAATGAAATGAATTATGCAACCTTTTTCGCCATGTATTTTACATAAAGCACTTAAATCACTTCATATTCATGAATCACTCAAGCTTGAAGAAATACCCTGCAGAAAAACTAGTCTCCAAGCCAGAGATAAACTAAATAAAACGGCTCAAGGCGACCACACTAAAGGTACCAATAAATATTAGTTCATTTTTTTAAGATGAAAAGGTATAAGGGGTTTCGAATATGCTAAGATGAACCTTGGACGCATGAAAGCCCTCATATTTTGCCTTGTACTTTGCTATTTCAGAGTACTCAAAATTCTTGAATGTAATTGTTGTTGAATTGTGTTCCACATCGGTGGGTAATGGGTGTCTTGGTCTCCTTATATGGTCTTGAGCAATCTTCACCTCATAAGCTAGCTTTTGGGGTTGAGTTAGGCCCATTGGCCCCAGTGTTTAGAAAAGCGATCGCTTCGTCGCTTAAAGCGCGAAGCGACGCGAAGCGACCCTCTATTGCTTTTTGCAGGCTGAAGCGAGGCGACCTAGAGAAGCGATCGCTTCCATGGCAGAAGCGCAGAAGCGACGAAGCGACCAAAGCGATCGATTCTTCAGTAAAAGCGCAGAAGGGCCCTTTTTTAAAAAAAAAACCTTTGGGTCTGTTTTTTTATTATACAAAACAGACCCTAAATTGACAAAAAGAGTCAAAATACGTACGCTTCTCACTTTCTCTTCTTCACTGTTAGAGAAAAACAGAGCTAGGGTTGTCTCGCTCGACTCTTCTTCTTCCTTCCGTTGCTCTGCTTCAGTTCGAAAAACAGAGAGCTAGGGTTGCGCAGCTCCTTCTACAGGTAATTTCTTCTTTGCTTTCTTCTTCTTCAGTTCTTCTTCTTCTCGTTTTTTCTTTCTTTCTTCTTCTTCAAAGATCGTTTTTCTTTTTGTTCTTTCTTCTGTCAGTCCAGTCTTTTTTTTGTTTTGTCTTTCTTTTCTCTTCTTTTTTAATATATATATATATATATATATATATATTTTTAGAATGTATATTTCAGTTTTTATAATTAATTATTATATATATATTATATGCATTTTCAATTTATTGATTATGTTTTCCTTATATCTTAACAGGGATATTTTCAATTTGTGGATGATTTGGTGGTACTTTTAAGTATTTAAATTGAAGTTTTTGATTATTGATAAAATATTGTGTCTTTGCAAGGTTTATATTATGTTTTTAAGAATTGCGCTTCACTTTAATAAAGCGTGCGCTTCGCTTTTAAAGCGAAGCGAGGCCTTGTCCCTTTTTTGCGCTTCGCGCTCTTAAAAGCACTGATTGGCCCAAGGTCTATTCTTATCATGGTATCAAAGCCAGGCCCATTCTAATTTATTGTTACCAATGTTGGGCCCACATTTATATTGTCTATGCTCCAGTTTGCAGGCCTGGGCATGAGGGGGAGTGTTGAATTGTGTCCTACATCGGTGGGTAATGGGTGTCTTGGTCTCCTTATATGGTCTTGAGCAATCCTTACCTCATAAGCTAGCTTTTGGGGTTGAGTTAGGCCTAAGGTTCATTCTTATCAATTGTAAAATAATCTTTTGGAGGAGAGATCTTCTATAGCTAGTACCTGCTAGTTAAACAATTAATATGGAAGACATCCCCATTCTGCTTCTCTTGAAACAGTTCTTCACTTCTTTCATTTTCAAAGACTGTCAAGAAAGCCATTTATTGATCCCATGATCTGGTGAGAAATGAATTATTGCTTGAGCAATTTCAAATATCTAGAGTCCTTGAACTGCATCTGCTCCAAAGGAATAGGATCTTATAAATTATAAATCAATATCAGTCAGATTCTTTACGTTTCCTGGATGAACAATACCAACTATGAAACCTCAAATGCTAGAAATACAGGAAAGCCAAACTATGTAATGCCCCGTATGTACTTAATAATTATTTGGGCTAATTACATGTCTAATGACATGATTCAGGTAATCCCAACCTAAATATGGTCATATGATACAATGTAGATGTTTTGAGAGTAACCTTAGTAACTGAGAGGATATCCGCTTCCTAGGGAAAGGGCGTTTATCTAAAAACTACACATGCACGTGTGAGATAGCAGTTAGATCCAATTTAAATTAGCAGCTTTTCGTATCATCCCAAAAAGGATTTATTATTTGTGCTAGCTCTTATCGTTGAAACCATACAACATTGTGGTGAGACAGCCTAGTTGACTGGGTGTTGGTCGTCCATCATGATGTACACATGGTGTAGTGATGATTATGCCAATAAATTTTATTGCCTAATGGCACAGTTTTCAGATATCATGTTTTATAAATGTTTATATGTTTATGATTTTCATAAATGGGTTTTATGAAATGTTTCATGATGTTTTGCTTATTAGAATTACCCATATTTTCATGTCTTGCTTCAACCTTATCGGGCGGAGCCAATGACACTTACTGGATACAACTCATAAATTGTACTAAGATCTCCGGACATTGTTCTTGTTGATTATTGCAGTCACTGTTGCACACGGAGTTGATGTACGAGCTAGGCATCTTCTCCTTCAACTTCCATTCTTTTGGTGAGCTTCACTTATTTATCGGTGAGAGCTAGATTAGACTTTATTCTTTTGTTGAGGCGGGGACATGTCCCGTTCATGGTTCTCATGTATGCCTTTAGAGATTCCATGCACTTTCTGTGGGAGGTCCAGATGTATACATGAAATTAGTATTTTTGTTATTTCATGTTTATGATCATGTTCCCGTTCCATAATATATTTTGGGCTCATAGCCAGATGTATGACTTCAGTTACAATTAGGCCAACTGGACAATTTGATTATAGTAACAAACAAACGGGAGACCAAATGATTTTCAAAATAATATATCCACAAAATGTAAAGTTAGAAACTAACCTCCCATATCAGCAGCCAACAGAACACCATCCTTGTACTTGATGCCGATAACTGATGTCCCCGTCACATATGGATACCTAACCAAGAAACATACAAGTTAAAATTGCAAAGAACCAGAGTACATAAAGCAAAGAGCAAAAGAAGAGACAATTCACAAAAATGCAATTTCTACACGGGCAAATATGCAAATAGGTGTTCAAGCTGCTGTCTTGTACAATATACTCTTAAAACAACAAGATTGAACCTTTTTCCGATGCAAAGAGGAAAGTTTTGTATACAAACTCAAACCATTTTGTTCACGGCCAATACACAGTAACCTAGTCAATAATCTGAATCTCTTGCAGTCCTCCACATTTTCTTATCTTCAACACATTCTTGGTACGTAAGTTCTAGCAAAGTATATCATTTACTCCTCTTCTCTGTAAACCTCAGAGCTTTACCCTTAACAGCCTCTATTCTCTAACAGTCTCTTGATTTTCAACAAAAATAATCTTTACTCTGTTCTTAGTTACCACATCAAATAAGAAAACTAGAATTAAACGAGTGATCCACTGCCATTCATTAATCGGTTGTCAAACTGCATGCAACAAGTCATTCCCAGCTACCAACTATTTGGCTGGTAGAATTATGGTTATAAAAGCTTCGAGCTGGGACAGGTGACTTCCAATATTAAACACTCACGAGGAACTAATCAAGGAAGCTCCTTCATTTTGCTTAAATTGTAAAGGAATAAGCACATCAAATAGGAAGTCGTAACATTATTAGAAACATCTCCCAAGCTGATTAGTGGAGAGTGCACGGGCAAATCCGCAGCAAATGCCACTTAATATATACTAATACATAATTTCAAACTTTTTCTTTGAATTCTATATGTTCTAATCTAAGTCTGAGACCATAGACAAACATATGGGCAAGATTCGATGAATTAAAAGTTCCCACTTTGAAAGAAAAAAACTACTTTTACTGGTATAAACAACCACCCCAAGGATTTGGTCTAGTAGTAAGAGCACAGCTTGTTGTGTATTTAAGTCGAAAATGATAGAGGGGCGGGCCCATTATCCACGGAGTTTTGAATCGTGCGCCACTGGCCTCGGGACTTCTGGGTTAAAAGAAAATGGTTCCAAACACCCATAGCTAGAAAAACCTATAGTTCCCAACCAAAAAAAAAAACTACAAAAAACAGAAATACAGAATGTAATTTGCTAATCAGATCTGTACAATTTCATAACACGCTCAAAGATGAGAGAAAAGAGAATTCATACTGTGTTCTCTGGATATCAGCTTCAGGGCTCAATAAAGTACACTTTGCCGGTGCAGATTCCATCAACTACGAAAATTTTAATTAATCAATGCCAGAGTAGAATAATTGCAAAGAGAAATGTGCGAGGAGATTGAAATCTTACGTTCATTGTCAAACTCTTCGATTTTCTGATCGTTAACAGCAAATTTGTAATCGCTCAGTTTTCCCTTTGAACAAGAAAAGTTAGCAGACTTTGTATTTATTGAGGTTTTGGGCCGAAATCAAGAGAGTTGTGAGAAGTTGCACAAATAGCCGTTTTTAGGACCTGAATAGTGGAAATTTAAAGAGAAACTAGCAGTTATGTCGGTCCATAAATAAATTAGTATAAAAATTAGTCAATTTTTAAAATATTATCATTATTATCCAAATACTATCAATATTAATCAATTAGCTATTTGTAATAAAAAAATATCGAATTTTTACTTTCTTTTGAGCGGTATTTTTGTAATAGACTGGGTATATTTTAAGGAGTTTGAATCTCAGCTTTGGAATGATTTGGTGAATTTTTGAGGTGTTTTGAGTTGGAAATTCGAAGAAGAAGATGGGCATGAAAAAAGATGATATGTGTATCACGCTGTGTAATTTTTGTGTATCTCATGTGTACATGTATATCTATGTATACCTGCGTGTGAGATACGTGAACCGCATACAAAACTTTTAAACTCGATTTTAGCTACGTTGATACTAAATCAGTTCAAATCACTTCCAAACTTTCTCGATTTTTGAAATTTGACTCATCTATATGTTTCAATTAATTTTTATAATTTGACTCATTTATTTTGATTTTTTCGGTTATTTATCGGGTTTTTCGGTTGTGTATGTCTATATTTAACAACAACAACAAAAAATCGATAAATAAGTGAAAACCAGACAAAAATCAACAAAAAACAAATCGATAAAAAATCGACTTAATTGGTTTGGTTTGGTTCAAATATTTTAAAAATCGACTTGCTTGGTTTGATATTTTTTTAGGGAAAAAATCGATCCAAATCAAAATATGAACACCCCTAACTGCCAATATTAGTCAATTCATAAAATAGTATCACTATTAATCAAACACTACTAATATTATTCTAATTGGCTAATCTTTAAAATAAACTCCTCTAAATATTCCTCCAATTGCGAGGCAGTGAAACCATGGTCGCTTCTTAGTCGTAACGAACAAAAACAAAATAAAATAGAAAAATAACTAAAGCATATAGTAACATAAAATAGAAAAATAAAATAATACCAAAGAAAAGCCACCTTCGTTCTTCATAAAATAAAAAATATATAAAATAAAAGATATATAAAGAATATGATGTACTTAAAATCATTAATCACCTCTCTTCTAAGTATCTGCATATTTTTTATTATACTAGTCTTATAGCCTGTTTGGCCAAGCTGGAGAATTCAGCTTATTTTGAGAAGTGCTTTTTTCAAAAGTGCTTTTGAAAAAAGTACTTTTTGAGAGAAGCAGTTTGTGTTTGGCTAATTAGTCTGAAAAGCACTTTTGAGAAATAATTTGTGTTTGGCCAAGCTTTTTAGAAAGTGCTTTTAAGTGTCACATTACGAATAAGGACATGAATAGATTTACTTAATAATTAATATTATAAGTAAATAAATAATCTCAAAATTTTACTATTATGTGCAATAGTTAAAAAAATCATTTTATTTAAGTAAAATATGAAAATAAAATTAAAAAGTACTTAATTCCTTTAATATAAGTTAAATGTATTAAAATTCCTTCAACAAATATAAAAAGCATTCACCCCTAAAGTCACTATATATTAGAAAGTTTTCCTAAAAATAAGAAAAAATATTTATAAATTAATATCCTAAGTATTAGGTTTAAGGGTTATTTTAGTATATACTATATTTTGTTAGGGGTATTTTAGGTAAGAATAAAAGTCAAAACTGCTTCTGCTTCTGCTTTTAGAAAGAAGCTACTTTTTTCTGCTTCTCTGAAACTGCTTCTGCTTCTTCCCAAAAGCACTTTTTTTTCCCAAATAAGCTTGGCCAAACACCTCAAGTTAGGAAAAAAAAGTGCTTTTTAAGAAAAAAAGCACTTCTGGACTCCCAAGAAGCTTGGCCAAACAGGCTATTAGTATACATGTGTTGCACGTGTATATAGCGTCAATCAATTAAAACTTGTATACAAGAACAATTGATTATGTAAATTAGCGAATGTCATTAAAATAACAATCATTTAGTGATTAAAAAAGTGGTTACATAAACATAGTAATTAGATTTTTTTTTAACTTAAAAAATAAAAAAATCAGTTAAGTTAATTATAGGTGTTTTATTGTATGAGATAATAATATGTTAGTATACTATTGAATATAATCTAATTTCTCTTTCATAGACGGTGTTGTTGGTCCTAAAAAGTCAAATCATTTAAAATAAAAACAATGGCTCTCTATCATTTAATCATTAATGCATACTTTACAACAATAATAATATAACTTACTACGTAAAATGTTTAATAAAAAAAACTATGAAAAACTTTTCGTAAGTGTCACGATCCGAATTTTTCACCCTCGGGAGTCGTGAAGGCACCTACTAATGAAAGCTAGGCAAGCTAAATTTAATTACTTTTTCATTAATAACATAATTCTTTTTAACAATTATCGGCAATAATACAAAGCAACGAAATTAAATAATAAGCGAAAGTTTCACTATTATAGAAAACTGAATAGAAATGCGGAAAATTTCAACAAAAGCTACCCAAAATTGGTGTCACAATACTCACGAATTGCTAAGAATACTAAATACAAACGTCTGAAACAGAACATAAACTGTTTGTCTCGAATACAATGAGATAACAGACAAAATAAAGGATAGAGGAGACGTCGGGTCTGCAGACGCCTGCAAGGCTACCTCGGGTCTCGTTGGACTGAAGACCTGCTCCCACACTACTGTTGTTGTTGTCCGAAGCCTAGATCTGTGCAAAATAGCACAGAGTGTAGTATTAGCACAACCGACCCCATGTGCTGGTAAGTTTCTACCCTAACCTCGGCGAAGTAGTGACGAGGCTAGACCGGACTACCACATAAACCTCTGCAATTTTATATATATACAGCGGAATCGAAATACAAAGGAGATAAACAATATGGGAGGGGGAGCATGCTGTGGGGAAACAACAATTTCCAAATAAGAGTCGTACAGTAACGAAGGAAAACAACACAACTCAATCATAAGTAATGAAACCGAAATCAACAAGTGCACGACATCACCCTTCGTGCTTTTACTCTCATACTCACCAAGCAATAACATGTGCACGACATCACCCTTCGTGCTTTAACACTCTTTTCTCATAATAAGCGAACAATGCACGGTATCACCCTTCGTGCTTTACACTCTTTCCTTACCATAAACGAACAATGCACGACATCACCCTTCGTGCTTTAACACTCTTCCTCACCCAAACAACAATCACAAACAAGGGGCAAGGGAATTAACATTTTATAGTAGAAATCGCGGCAAGGGAACACAATTAAACAATTAGTCCCAGCAAGGGCATAACATCAATAATCTCAATATCTCGTCAAGGGAGAAATTTAATAACTCATTCTATTCTTTCACTTTCATCTCATAATTCACATTATCGCTTGAGCCAATGCTCCAAAGATTTACTTTATCCCATATACTTTCACAAATTTGTATTTCAACTCGAGCCAATGCTCCACGAAGTTTAAAAGCACAGTTTCTTGTACATACTCTTTACAACATATAGAAACCTTCAATTAAGCATGAAAGTTATAACATGAACCAAAATATTCGCAACATAAGGACTCACGGTCATGCAAACACCAATGTATAGATACTCGTCACCATGCCTATACATCGTACTTGACAAATCACCACATAGCAAATAAGACTCAACTCATATTCTCTTAAGCTAGGGTTAAACCAAACACTTACCTCGATGCCTTGAATTTTACTCAAACCTCAACTACAGATTTACCCCGTGATTCCACCTCCAATCTGCTCGAATCTAGCCACAAATTACTTAATTACTTTAATAAACTCTAAATGAATCAATTTGAATGCATAAAAATAAACCTGAGGTTCGAACTAAAACTCGGTTACCCATTCTGAGGTTCGAACCTGAGGTTCGAACTAAAACCCGATTACCCATTCTCCCACGAACCCAAATATATGATTTGTTTTGAAATCGGACCTCAAATTGAGGTCCAAATCCCCAATTTTAGAAAAACCTAGGTTCCACCCAAAACCCCCAATTTCACCCATGAAGATCACTGATTTTAAGTGGAAAACATATTAAATGATGTAAATGATTAAGTAAAAATCAACTTACAAATGATTTGGAATGAAACTTGTTCTTGAAAAATCGCCTAAGGAATTTGGGTTTTGAAAGAATGGTGAAAAATGGTAAAAATTCGACTAAGTATAAAATTTGTTGGGCCTCAAATATGGAAATTGCGAACCCCGACCAATTATGGGAATTGCGAACTCAGACCCAGCTGGAAGACTTAGCATTTGCGACAATTCCATCGCATTTGCGAAAGCCCCCTCTTCGCATTTGCTAGCCAATAGTTCGCATTTGCGATCCAGCTGAAATCCTCCCTCCCTCGCATTTACGATGTCGGGCTCACATTTGCGAGGCATGCTTCGCAAATGCGAAAATTGCAGGACTGAATGCACCAGATTTGCCAAAGTTCCAAAATGCAATCTGACACCTATTCAAAACTCACCCGAGCCCTCGGGGCTCCAAACCAAATATGCACACGACCTCAAGAACATCCTACGAACTTATCCGTGCGATCAAATCGCCAAAATAACATCATAAACATCGAGTTAAGCCTCAAATTTCATGATTCCTTCCAAATTTTCATAAAACATCAAATTTTCATTTTAAGTCCGAAACACGTCAAACGACGTCCGTTTTCAACCAAACTTTACAGAAAACGCTTAAACCATATATAAGACTTGTACCGGGCGTTGATATGGGCCCGATACCATAGTCTTTTAATCAAATTTCATTTCCAATTTCCTTAATTATTTCCATAAAACAATGTCACACAAAAATTCATTTCTCGAGTTTGGGACCTCGAAATTCGATTCTGGGCATACGCCTAAGTCCCATATTTTCCTAAGGACACTCCGGGACCGTCAAATCACGGGTCCGCATCCGTTTACCCAAAACGTTGACCAAAGTCAAATTTATTCAATTTAATATCAAAATTTAGCATTTTTCTCACAGAATTCATATTTAAGCTTTTCGGCTACGCGCCGGACTGCGCACGCAAATAGAGGCAACACTAAATGAGGTTTTCAAGGCCTTAGAAGCACATAATGAGTAAGGAAACAAGTGATGACCCTTTGGGTCATCACATTCTCCACCTCTAAAATAACCGTTCGTCCTCGAACAGACAAAAGAAAGAAGTACCTGGGTCGGGGAAAATATGAAGATAACGACTCTACATATCAGACTCAGACTCCCAGGTCAATGCCTCAGGAGGCTGACCTCTCCACTTAACACGCACAGAAGGAAAACTCTTGGATCTCAACTGACGAACCTGCCGGTCCAAAATAGCTACCGGCTCCTCCTCGTAAGATAAGTCCTTGTCCAACTGGACAATGCTTAAATCTAACATGTGGGCTGGATCGTCGTGATACCTCCGAAGCATGGACACATGAAACACTGGATGCATGGCTGATAAGCTCGGTGGCGAGGCAAGTCTATAAGCCACCTCTCCCACCCGATCAAGGATCTCAAATGGGCCAATGAACCTAGGGTTGAGCTTGACCTTCTTCCTAAATCTCATTACACATTTCATAGGCGACAACCAGAGTAATACCCGCTCACCAACCATAAATGCCACATCTCGAACCTTGCAGTCCGCATAACTCTTTTGCCTAGACTGAGCTTAATGAAGCCTATCCTGAATGATCTTGACCTTGTCCAAGGCCTCCTGAACCAAATCTGTACCCAACAACCGAGCCTCTCCCGGCTCAAACCATCCAACCGAAGACCGACACCGCCTACTATATAAAGCCTCATAAGGATCCATCTATATGCTCGACTGGTAGCTATTGTTGTAGGCAAACTCCGCTAAAGGCAAGAATTGATCCCACGAACCTCCAAAGTCAATAACACAAGCTCGGAGTATATCCTCCAAAATCTGAATAGTCCTCTCGGACTGCCCGCCCGTCTGGGATGGAATGTTGTGCTCAACTCGACCCGTGTGCCCAACTCTCGCTGAACTGCTCTCCAGAAGCGCGAGGTAAACTGCGTACCCCGATCCGAAATGATAGATGTCGGCACGCCATAAAGGCGAATAATCTCCCGGATATAAATCTCAGCTAATCTCTCGGATGAATAGGAGACTGCCACAGGAATGAAATGCGCTGACTTGGTCAGCCTATCAATAATGACCCACACTGAATCGAACTTCTTCTGGGTCAGCGGAAGTCCAGTAACAAAATCCATAGTAATCCGCTCCCACTTCCACTCGGGAAGCTCAATCCTTTGGAATACACCACCAGGCCTCTGATGCTCGTACTTAACCTGCTGGCAATTCAAACAATGAGCCACATATGCTACGATATCCTTCTTCATTCTACGCCACCAATAATGCTGCCACAAATCCTGATACATCTTCGCGGCGCCCGGATGAATAGAGTACCTGGAACTATAGGCCTCCTCTAAAATCAAATCTCGAAGCCCATCCACATTGGGCACACAAACTCGCCCCTGCAATCTCAAAACTCCATCCGCATCTAAGGTAACCTGCTTGGCACCTCCTCGCTGCACTGTGTCTCTAAGGACACACAAATGGGGATCATCAAACTGTCGATCACGGATACGCTCCAATAATGAAGAACGAGTGACCATGCAAGCTAACACACGACTGGGCTCAGAAATATCCAGTCTTACAAACTGATTGGCTAAAGCCTGAACATCCTAAGCAAGCGGCTTATGACTGACCGAAACATAAGCAAGACTGCCCATACTGGCTGACTTCCTACTCAAAGCATCGACCACCACATTGGATTTCCCCCAATGATAAATAATGGTGACATCATAATCCTTTAACAACTCCAACCACCTCATCTGCCTCAAATTCAACTCCTTTTGCTTGAACAAGTACTGAAAACTGTTGTGATCCGTGAACACCTCACACGCCACGCCATACAAATGATGCCTCTAAATCTTCAATGCGTGAATAATGGCTGCCAACTCTATATCATGCACTGGATAGTTCTTCTCATGAATCTTCAACTACCTCGAAGCATAGGTAATGATTGCCATCCTACATCAACACTGCTCCAAGCTCAACACGGGAAACATCACAATAGACTGTATAAGGCCCTGAACCTGTGGGCAAAACCAACACCGGTGCCGTAGTTAGAGCTGTCTTGAGCTTTTGAAGGCTCACCTCACACTCATTCGACCATCTGAACTGGGCACCCTTCTGGTCCAATCTAGTCATCGGGGCTGCTATAGATGAAAATTCCTCCACAAACCGTCGATAGTAGCCTGCCAACCCTAGAAACTCCGAATCTCTGTAGCTGATGCTGGTCTAGGCCAGTTCTTGACTGCCTCGATCTTCCTTGGGTCCACCTGAATACCCCCTGCTGATACAACATGGCCTAGAAATGCAACTGAACCCAACCAGAATTCACACTTCGAGAACTTAGTGTATAACTGACTATCCCTTAGAGTCTGAAGAATCACTCTAATATGTTGCTCGTGCTCCTCATGGCTGCGGGAGTATATCAATATATCACCAATGAACACTATCACGAATAAATCCAAATAAGGCTTAAACACTCGGTTCATTAAGTCCATGAAAGTTGCTGGGGCATTTGTCAACCTGAATGACATAACCAAGAACTCATAATGCCCATACCGAGTGTGTAAAGCTGTCTTAGGGACATCAGATGCCCTAATCCTCAACTGATGTGTCACGACCCGAATTTCCCACTATCCGGAGTCGTGATCGCGCCTACTAATGGAGCTAGGCCAGAAAAACTTCAAAACATTCTCTAATCAACCTCAACAATATAAACATACTAAACCATTTAAATAAGTGCGGAAGACTTTAAGCTTAATAAAATGAAATCACAATGCGGAAGTTTAAAACATATCTCTACCTAAAATCTGGTGTCACTAGCTCACGGACTACTAAAGAGTACTACAAACAAGTCTGTATGGAAAGAAAGTACATATGTCTGTCTCAGTACAATGGAAACAAACAGAAATAAGGAAGGGACTTCGGCCTGCGAACGCCAGCTAGGCTACCTCGAGAGTCCCTGGACTGAAGGTCTGCTCCCGATCTAATACTACTGTGGTCCGAAAGTTGCGTCCTGATCTATGCAAAAGAAATGCACAGAGTGTAGCATCAGCACAACCGACCCCATGTGCTGGTAAGTGCCTGGCTAACCCCAGCGAGGTAGTGACGAGGCTAGATAGGACCTACCACAAATAACTTGTACAAATATATGTGCAATAACAGGAAAATACACTAATTTAAGCAGTAAAAGGGGTGGGGGAAACATGTTGTGAGGTACTACAGTCTATATATATATATATAAGAATCAACGGTAAAGAAATGAAACTGAACAATAACAACTGATAAGGAAAACACTAGAAGTCTCTACATACGAACACAATACATTCAGTCCATACTCCGTTGCGGCGCGCAACCCGATCCTCAACAGATATCACCGTTGCGGCGTGCAACCCGATCCTCAACAATCAATACCATTGCGGCGTGCAACCCGATCCTCAATATTCATCAATACCGTTGCGGCGTGCAACCCGGTCCTCATATTTTAATACCAAGAACTTACCCAAACAACGACTGCAACTCAAGTGTGAGGGGATTAACAACAATCACAAGAAAATCCCGGCAAGGGAATACAA
>MU737529.1:60062-86265 GCA_026770625.1 Nicotiana glauca | reverse complement strand
GATCTTCTGTAGTGACGGTGGCCACACGATTGTCATCTTCTTTTTGTTCCTCCTTGTCTCTATTCTCCTTTTTCAAAATCCGACAGAACTTCTTTGTGTGCTCTTTCTTCCCGCAATGATAGCACTCAATATCTTTAAGTGTGCTTCTGGATTTGCTTCTATTATGTTCTCTATTTTGAGAACCCCGATTCTTGCTTCTCCCCCTAGAGTCAGTCACCAAGACATCTGATGAGGAGGAACCTTGAGATTTTCTTCTCATCTCTTCATTTAAGAGGCTGCTCTTGGCAAGATCCATAGAGATCACACCATTCGGAGCAGAATTTGATAATGAAGTTCTAAGAATTTCCCAAGAATCTGGTAGGGAACCAAGTAGAAACAAGCCTTGAATTTCTTCATCAAATTTAATGCCCATAGCAGATAACTGGTTCATGATCCCCTAAAAATTATTCAGATGATCTGTCATCGCGGAACCATCGTGGTATTTTAAACCCAACATCTGCTTTATCAGAAACATCTTGTTGTTTCCAGTTTTTCGAGCATACAAACTTTCAAGGTGCTCTCATAGGGTCCGAGCATGTGTCTCCCCAGAAATATGGTTCAAAACATTATCGTCAATCCACTGTCTAATAAAACCGCAAACCTGCCTGTGTAACAAACTCCACTCTTCATCTGATTTATTATCAGGCTTTATAGTGGTGAAGACAGGTAGATGAAAATTCTTGACATAGAACAAATCTTTCATTTTGCCCTTCCAAATGGCATAATTTGTGCCATTCAAAGTAATCATTCTACTAATGTTGGCTTCCATTGTTTATCACAAATACAAATACTATTTATTGTGAGACCAAAGTAATTCTTTTCTGATGTGGAAGTTCAGATTGTGCTGCAACCACAGAGCATATTCAGACAGAACCTTGGCTCTGATACCACTTGTTGGGAAACCCCGTAAAAATAGTATTCACGGTATTAGTGATAAACGTAAAACACTAAGTTATGGTTAAATTTGCAAGAATAGAAATGCAGCAATAATGACACCAAGATTTTACGTGGAAACCCTTCTGAATAAGGGAAAAACCACGACCAAGAAGAGCTACTGATATTACTATAGCGAGAAATTTTACACTGTGTAGTAACGAGTAAAAATACTCCTAAGACCACTACACCCTCAATAGAAGTAAACACTCTTTTGCCTTTTTCACCTCACTACAATATCTCTCACACTCTATTTTTCTTCACAAACTATTTTCTTATAGTTTATGGACTTGCTCTCCCTTTTCTCTCTTTGTTGGTGTGTCAAAATGAGAGTTGAAACTCTTCTTTTATAGCCAAAACCTCACTCTCTAAAGCATACAATATTTGATAATTTGCACACCCTTTACACAATTTCAACAAGATTGGTTATCAAACCAAACCAAGTCAATAAAATAGGCTACCAATATTTGTCCAATTCAACAAGGTTGGCTACCAAACTAAACCAAGTCAACAATATTGGCTACCAAACCATTTGAATGAGATGGATACCATATCAATATGTCAGACGAGAATTTCAGCAGAGGCAGACCATGGGAACTTCTCACCCAATTCCTGAAAGTTCTTCCATAGCGGTTCACCGAAACACAGGGCGCAATAACCCGTCATCATTGTGGTGAGAAAGGACACTCGAAACAATGTTATGAAATTATTGGATATCCGGACTGGTGGGATTTCTCAAAAAAAAAATATCAACGGTAATGCAACAGTTGCTACGCCAAGGAGACCATAGATCAACCCAAGAATCAAAAACTCAATCCAATGCTAATGCTGTTCACCAAGGTATTTCTGTTAAGGTTGATGTACTTTCTGTCACTAATAAGAATAGTACTTGAATTATTGATACGGGTGCAACAGATCATATGACCAATGATTCCACCAAGTTACACGTTTTTAAATCACCATCTCAATCTGACATCTCCACTACAAATGGTAGCACTTCTCTTATTACTGGAAAGGGATAAGTTGTTCTATCAATTACTCAAACACTTGATATTATCCTACTAGTCCCCACACTTTCTTATACTCCCTCCGATCCAAAATAAATGATTTTTTTGGATGTTTTCACACAAATTAAGAAATTCATCTTTTAGTATTAATTAGAAATGGAATTGACCATATTAACCTTTACTATCTCACGTAAACACTCCTAACACATATTCCAACACTATTTACTCCAAGAACAATGTAGGAAAAAAATAATTAATTCATTCTTGAAACCTGAAAAAATTACTTATTTTGGACCACAAGAAAAAGGGTAAAAAATTACTTATTTTGGACCGGAGGGAGCAGTCTTTTGTCAGTCAGCAAAATTACCTCATCTCTCAATTGCACCGTTTGGCCTTTATTCTGTGTTTTTCAGGACATTCTGACCCGGAGTACTCTTGGTTATGGTGTTAAACGAAATGAGTGGTACTATTTGGAGTTGACTGAAGATGGAAAGCAACGATTTTATCATGCATTTCACACAAGTGGGGTTGAAAAGACTCCTGATAGTATTTGGTTATGGCATAGGCGACTAGGTCACATTTCCTTTGGCTACCTTAAAAAACTTCGGCCAAATTTATTTTCTCGTTTAGATGTTTCAGATTTTAAATGTGATATATGCAAATTGGATAAAAACCACCGCATCCCGTATTTATCCAGTTTAAATAAATCCTCACAACCTTTTGTTGTTATACATTATGATATTTGGGACCTAAAAATGTTCCATCTCTCTCAAAGGCCCATTATTTTATAACTTTCATAGATGAATGATGATCACGCTCAACTGTATCTATTAAAAGACTAAGCGGGCATTGCAAATATAATCCGGGGTATTATGCCCAGAGTCGAATCCCACAGGGAATTAACATATCAATTGCAGCCTTTAGAGTACTAAATTCTTATTAGTCAACCTTCTCAAACTTTATGAACGACAATTGATGGTTTATTTAATAACTAAGATTGAAAGTAAATAAACAACTCTAAACTAAATATGTTTGGGTTGTAAAGAATAATGAGAAGGTTCTAAGGTAGTGATTTCCCTTATTGATGAAATTCTTTCTGTTTATACTTCATACAAATACTAACACAGTAATATACTAAAACTCTCCCGAGATACACTAGCTAGCTTTATTTATCACAGTTCATTTAAGATTACACCCAAGGCTTCGTTATCCCTAATCCCGCTTTTAAACCCGCGGTTATAGATCCCTCTTATACTTTGGGAGTGGTGTTGTTCAACAATAACCTAAATATGCACTCTCTCCCGAGTTATGCACACTACATAGATACATCTAATTGAGGATCCTTTCAATTAACTACAACAAATACATAGTTGAACAAAAAGAGATTGAAACTAGCAATTTGTATTCACATAAACAAGAAGTTCATCCCTCAATAGGTTCCATCAAAACCTTAGACAAAAGATTTAGCTACTCATAACTATGGGTAAGCAAACTAAAACAATATTCATCATAAAACTTGCAAGAAAAATCAAAGAAAAGAAGAAAGATATTTTTGGTGATCTCTCACAATTGTTTCCCTTGCCAAAATACTCTCCAAATCAATGCATGCCTCTCTTGGGCGAAGTCTAGTGTTTAAAATAGGATTTATGTCTAAAAATTCCGTATTTTACACTTTAGTCCCTGAAGTTTACTGCGTCCGCTGCGATTCTACAGCGATCGCGGTCAAACCGCGGCCAAACATGTTCTCTGAATCTCACTTGTCCGCGAGTACACTCTGCCGCGGTTCTACCGTAATCGCGGTTTTTCACCCTGTTCCGTTAGGAATTTGGAAAAACGTAAAACATGAAAGTTGTATTCCTTTGAGATAGATTTCCAACCATATATTGTGGAGCCCAAATGGAGTTCTGAGAAAAAAATATGTCTATTTTACTAAACAGTTTGCAATATGCCTCCTCGAGTCTTCGTTCGTACTTAATTATCAGATTTGACCCGCGAATACGATCCTGGCTTAATTTCTTGGGCTTTTACTGAGACTTCAAAGCTCCAAATCACTTGAATTCATTCTATAACATCTATATAGCTCAGAATCACTACTACAAAGCATAAAACACACCATTAGTACAAAATACTAGCGATAAAAAGCGTAAACTCAACTAAAGTGCAGTAAATTGGAGTGTAATAATCGACTAAAATACGTAATTATAGCCTATAATCAACACCCCACACTTAAACCGTTACTCATCCTCGAGCAATCAAACTACACTTTTTTTTTCCGACACGACCTTTTTAAACAATTCTCCTAACTCATCACACCAAGAGTATTTAAAATAGACTAAGCACAAAAGCGTAACATCTTCACTTCAATATTTGACTCACAAGTACCACGCATCATTCACAATTAACTTACTTACTCTAACATAGAGGTCACTGACATTACCTTTCCTTCATGAATCAAGTACCCTCACATAACAAAAGAGAGTAGTTCCACACAATAAAATTTAAGAACACTTAATAACTCAAGATAGAAAGAATTCACTCACTCTCAGAAATAACATTCATATGCCACAAAAGATGCACCATAAGCTTGCCCGTAATGTACTACTCCACTAATCGAGCTCATTCAATCTGGGATCAATTAGGACTTTATTTGGTTGTAATGTAGGCTACGGGACGGGTAGGATACATTTAGATATAAGAGTGACTATACCTCCCTAAGCACTTTAATACATACATTTTAACATTTAAACCCCATACTATGTCAAACCAAAATTCCACCTTCACATAAGTGTCAATTACCCCATTCTTCTTTAAGCATACTTACGTCAAGAGCCACCACTTATCAAGGAATTTATTTTTTTTTTCACAACAATCTAACTATATTCAAGTGGCTCTTCCTTTTTCAAAACAGTGCACATTTCTCCTTATTCAATTAGTTTCACTCAAAAGTCAAACCAACCACCCCACACTTTAACTTTTACAAAGTTCATAACAATTTAAGTGCTCATGAGAGGTGAAAAGGTTCAAATAGATGATTAATTCACACAACTGGTTAAGGCTTGTAATGTGATTGCCAAAGAAAAAGGATTATAGGCTCAAAAAGGTTAACTACGATACATAACAATTTGGTGGATAAAATATACATATCTGGATCACCAAGAAAATGCCTATATCACTTCCAAGACTGAACAACACTACTATTTCGCTTTGCAAACACACAGAGAAAGTTCTAGGCATCAAATGCAATGCACTGAATAATACAAAACCTTATACACACATGGCACATAACTCACACAGGATTGGATTCATCAAGACACTCTGGTCAAAGCAGTTATACAAAGTTAAGATCATACAATTTAAGGTACTTCTACAAGAGTCAAAAACTGAGCATAAGCGTCACAACCAAAGTACTCACTATTCTCAAGGCATAACCAAGTCAAGAGATATTGCTTCAATTCAAAGCACAACACAATGACTCTTATTCCTAAAAAACACTAACTACACCCGGTTCAAATAAAACCCTTGAAAAAGAATAGTGGCCTAAAGAAAAACCAAGGGGGAGTTACTACACTACCTAAAACAAACCAAGAAATCTTTTTGGTATTTTCTTTAGACATCCTTCCCTCAAGAAAATTGTCTAATATATCCATCGTCGGGAAAAGTCCAATCTATTCTTTTTTATAAAATTATTAAATTAAACTAACACAACTAAAATAACGTAAAAAGTCACCCAAACAATCTCCTCACCCCACACTTAAAATTGTGCATTGTCCCCAACGCACACCATAACTAATAAAAAGGTAAAATAGACTCCCTGATAGGCCAAAGACCAAAGCACTAACAGCTCATGGGGTACTCAGACTTCTCCCAAGCTTGGTCCTTCCAATACCTTTGCTTTCCATTCTCCTAAAAAATAAAAAAATTGACACTACAAAAATAATACAATAAAAAATAAATAAATAAAAGAAATCAATAAAGCTGGGTTGCCTCCCAACAAGCACTTGATTTAACATCGCGGCACGACGTGAATCACTTTTTTGCCTCCACCTCGAACTTATGAATTGAACCCCGAGTTTTGATTCAAGCTTATGATTATGGTCATGAGGCAGTGGAACGAATATAATTGGCCCGAGCAACCATTGTATTATTTTACACTTCTTGTCTTTTATGTGAGGAATGTCATTTTGATTTCTTGCTTCCTCAAACTGTAAAATGTATGATTGTTGCCTTTCCTCCTCACAATCCCCCATTGACTCATGTAGTTCAATTCCCATATCCCCACATGATTCCAATGTTGAAAAATGCTTGGAATGTGACTTCAAACATTCACTTTGCAATTTTCTTGGACTTTGACATCCTCTTTTCCCCCAGGCTAGAGTCAATCTCAACTAAATTTTCATTTACACCGGTTGACTCTAGTCCCATTTTTTTCTCGGCATCATTAACACTCATAGAGTCGGTTGGCGGATGTTCAATTCTTGAATTCTCAAAGTAAAGCTCACTTTCTTCCTTGGAATTGGATTCTTCTTGGCTTCCTTCCACACTCTCAAGTTGGTGGGCACAGCGAGCCTCGACCAATATTTTCATTTGATCTTCCAAAGTGCGGATGTGTTCATCATTGTAATTCAAGCCTTGTTTCAAGTCCTCGAGTGCAAAGTTGTGCTTCTCCTCATTTTCAAGAATGGTCTCCAACATGAGCATCATCTTCTCATTTTGATCAATTGAGAGTTCTTCTTGGTTTTGATCAAGTGCCACGGAAGGATTTTCGGCTTCCACATCTAAGAAAAGTTCTTGGCTCTCATTAGCTTCCGAGGCTTTTTGGACCTATAAAGCTTCAAGCATTTCTCCCATTTGTGAATGGAACCTTTCAAGTACCAAGTCATTTTGGAGACTATTTTCCAAAAGCTCCTCCAATGCACTTTGTTCTTTGTTTCCTCCTTCGAGTAAGCACTTCAACATGAGCTTGAACTCTCCATTTCGGCCATGCTCAACATCTTCCATTTCCATAGCCCTATCATTTTCATCAAAAATAATAGAATCATCATAGCGGGGGCTAGGGAAAGGGAAGGACCAATCAACACAATCATCTAAATGACCATTTCGAAAATCACACTTGTCACAAATACTCCACTCATAGGTTTGAGATTGTGCGCACAATCCACCCCGGGAGAATTTAAACAATTTTGCTACGAGTGTGGTCCTCCAAAATAAGGACAAGGGTCATCAAAGTATGAACAACTACCATCCGACCAATTTTTATTATATGATGCCATTTTTCAAAACTAAGAAAATAAACAAAAAACAAACAATAAAAATAGACTAAGGTAAGAAAAATTAATTACACAAATATTCGCAAGTTGGGTATAGAGAAAATTGACTACACTAAAGAATTTTATATTTTCCTCCAACTACAATTGATAATACCGTTCACTCCCTGGCAATGGCGTCAAAATTTGATCACGCTCAACTGTGTCTATTAAAAGACTAAGCGGGCGTTGCAAATATAATATGGGGTATTATGCCCAGAGTCGAATCCCACAGGGAATTAACGTATCAATTGCAACCTTTAGAGTACTAAATTCTTATTAGTCAACCTTCTCAAACTTTATGAATGACAATTGATGGTTTATTTAATAACTAAGATTGAAAGTAAATAAACAGCTGTAAACTAAATATGCTTGGGTTGTAAACAATAATGAGAAGGTTCTAAGGTAGTGATTTTCCCTATTGATGGAATTCCTTCTGTTTATGCTTCATACAAATACCAAAATATTTTATCAATCATGAACGCTCTTCTTACCGTAAATCTCTCCCGAGTAATCACATTAATATACTAAATGCACTCTTCCGAGATACACTAGCTAGCTTTATTTATCACAATTAACTTAAGATTACACCCAAGGCTTCGTTATCCCTAATCCCTCCTTTAAACCCGCGGTTATAGATCCCTCTTATACTTTGGGAGTGGTGTTGTTCAACAATAACCTAAATATGCACTCTCTCCCAAGTTATGCACACTACATAGGCACAGCTAATTGAGGATCCTTTCAATTAACTACAACAAACACATAGTTGAACAAATAAAGATTGAAACAAGCAATTTGTATTCATATAAACAAGAAGTTCATCCCCCAATAAGTTCCCTCAAAACCTTAGACAAAAGATTTAGCTACTCATAACTATGGGTAAGCAAATTAAAACAATATTCATCATAAAACTTGCAAGAAAATAAAAGAAAATAAAAAAGATGTTTTTGGTGATCTCTCACAATTGTTTCCCTTGCCAAAATACTCTCCAAATCAATACATGCCTCTCTTGGGCGAAATCTAGTGTTTAAAATAGGGTTTAGGTCTAAAAATCCCGTATTTTACACTTTAGTCCCTGAAGTTTACTGCGTCCGCCGCGGTTCTGCTATGATCGCAATCAAACCGCGGCCAAACATGTTCTCTGAATCTCACTTGTCCGCGAGTACACTCTGCCGCGGTTCTGCCATGGTTCTACCGTAATCGCGGTTTTTCACCCTATTCCCTTTGGCATTTGGAAAAACGTGAAACATGAAAGTCGTAGCCCTTTGAGTTAGCTTTCCAACCATATATTGTGGAGCCAAAATGGAGTTCTGAAAAAAGCAATATGTCTATTTTACTAGACAGTGCGCAATATGTCTCCTCGAGTCTTCGTTCGTACTTAATTATCAAATTTGACTCCCGAATATGATCCCGGCTTAATTCCTTGGGCTTTTACTCAGATTTTAAAGCTCCAAATCACTTGAATTCATTCTATAACATCTATATAGCTTGTAATTACTCCTACAAAGCATAAAACACACCATTAGTGCAAAACACTAGCTATAAAAGCGCAAACTCAACTAAAGTGCAGTAAATTAGAGTGTAATAATCAATTAAAATACGTAATTATATCCTATCATCAAATGCACTGGATTTACATGGGTATCTTTGCTTCATAAGAGAAGTGATGCATGTACAACAGTTAAGGAGTTCTCCAGCATGGTCCACATCCAATATCAACGACAAATTCGAATTTGGCAGTCCGACAACACCATGGAATTTGTTGATGCTTCATTCAGAGAACATTTGAGTCAGTTGGGAATATGACATCATACTTCTTGTACGTACACACCGCAACAAAATGGGTTGGCGGAAAGGAAGAATAGGCAAATTATGGAGGTGGTATGTGCATCTCTCTTTAGGATGAACATGCAACAGTTTTATTGGGGGAAGGCGGTCAAATCTGATGTGTATCTTATCAATCGAGTTCCTTCTTGAGTTATTGGCTTCCAAACCTCACAAAAGAAGTTGCAGTCCTTTTTCTCTATTTCTCGTCTGCAAACCTCGAACCAAGAGTTTTTGGTGTACTGTATATGTTCATATTCCCAAAGTCTTGCGAAGCAAATTGGACCCTTGTGCCACACAATGTGTTTTTGTTGGATATTCAGATTTCCAAAAGGGATACAGATGTTATGATCCGCGCACTAAGAAATTGCAAGTATCCTTAGATGCATATCCTTCAATGAAACTGGGGAGTTTCAAGCTCATCTCCTCAAGAGGAGAACTCGAGTGATGAGATTGAGCTACATGGCAGAAATAATGTAACTTTACAAGGTGAGATTATATTTTCGGAATTAGAGGCCAGTGGAGAAGAATTAAGTACACATCAACATACCATTGATCAGCCTGATTTAGACACTCCAAGTTTGCAGACCCCAAGTTTGCCTAACTTATCTGTGAATGATAATGATGAAGATCCACCAGAAGAGCTTATGTTAACACTATTAACTAAGGAGCTTCCCTTTCAGAATGATCAAGCAAATGTTGAACCCAGGTAACTAATGAATCCCTATTGAATAATCGTTGACCCTCTTGTTTACCATAAAGAACAAATAAAGGTGTTCCAAAGAAACAATACGAACCCGGTCTTAACATAAAAGCCATATATCCTATCAATAATTATACCTATACTCCTAGATCATTGGATTCATGTGCCCTAAATGTTGATCAATTGTCCAAAGTGTCCATTCCTAATAGGTGTGCGAGAAGAATTATCATATCCAAGGTGGACAAAAGCAATGAATGAAGAAATGGAGGCTCTGAAAAAGAACTCAACTTGGGAGCTATTCCCGTTGCTTGAAGGGAATTAACCAGTTGGATGCAAATGGGTATACATCATAAAACTTAAAGCCGATGGAAGTATCGATAGTTATAAATCAAGGCTAGTAGCAAAAGGTTACACACAAAAGTATGGATTTGATTATCAAGAAACTTTTGCACTAGTGGCTAAGCTTAATACTGTTCGGATCCTCATATCAGTTGCAGCAAATCGAAATTGGCCATTGCGGCAGTTCGACATAAAAAACGCTTTCCTGAATGTAGTCTTGGAGGAAGAAGTATATATGGAGATGCCACCTGGTGTAAACTATGGATCTATACATGAAGGTAATGTATGTGAATTGAAGAGATCATTGTATGGGCTTTAATATTCACCTAGATCCTGGTTTGGGAGATTTACATCAGCGATAAAGTTGGTTAGTTACACACAAAGTAACTTTGACCATACTTTATTTATTAAAAGTGAAGGAGGAAAAATTATTTCCTTAAAAGTTATCATATACCTTATGAGTGTAAAACAATAAAAATAAATCATGGGAAAATCATAGCAAACCGTAATAATCCATTGGACCAAATGAAGGAAACGAAAATAAGTACTCAGAGTTGGGAGGAGAAACATTAAAAGCCTTTATTGATGATATAGATTTGGTCTGCCTCCACATGAAGAGGTTTCGAGCCTTACAATAGTGTTTTTCCCCTTTATAATATGGGTCTCGTTGTGCCTTTTCTCTTTCTCGAGAATAGTGGCCCAGAAGAAGCCCCCTTTCTAGGATTTTCTCTCTTGTTATTTATAGCTATAAGCTTCGTGAGCTGGCAATTAGTGGCCGTGACCACGTTGGGAATTCACCTTCATGATGGCGGACGGGTTGTGGCCTTGTTGATCAAATCAGGAAAGGGTTAAATACCGTTAATTCTGAGTGGTCGTACCACTTATTAATCATGAATTAGCTTAAGACGGGATTAGCTTCGTTAGTTATCGTGGGGTCAAATTCTGACCCATACAGTTAGTCCCTCCGCTTATTGAGATCGTGCCTTGGCCGAGCTCGATGAGCCGATTTCATCGACTGTAGTTTGAGAAACTCGAATAGGGAGGTCGGCTGTCGTTTCGGTCGAGACCGAATTCTCTTTGGCGATGGCCCTTGGCCTTGTAGAGTGTTAGTGTTTTGTTATTATGTTGTCAAGTCGTCATTCGGTCAAGGTCAAACTTTCCCCTGGGTGAAGGCACCTGGCCCATTAATTTAATTCGAGTGAGGTCGAGCTTTGATACGATCCAATCCTTATGTTTGTTCGGGAGCATAACCGTCGACCATGGTGGACGGGTCATATGTTGTGCAGCCGAAAGGAGTAGGGGTACGGTGTATACGTGTTTGGCAACGTCCATCATTCTGAAGGCGTACGGAGCATCCTCTCTGCGTTCATGGGTCGTTGCAACCGTTTCACAGGTGAGACGCCAGTTGGTGACTGAAAAGTCGCTTCATGGAGCCTGTCATAATGACACACGTTTCTGCAGGACTGAACCGGTTTGCGGTTGGTCATGTATTTAATGAAGGCTATTGGGGTTTGTGAAAGCCTCTTGTGTTGCTTATAAATAAGGGCAGACTCATTTATTTCTCATATTCTCATTGCTTGTCTGAGAGAGATTCTGAAGAAGCTCTTCTTCCTGCTAATTCACCTTCATATTTGTTCTTCGATTATTATAACTTCCGTCTTTGTCCCTTAAACTTTGTTTCTTTCTCGTTATAGAATCAACAATGGCAGCCAGTTCTTCACAAAACATTCTTCCTATGGATCTTCCGATTAATTCTCCGGTGGCTGAAGGGCTATCTCCGGCAATAGGCGGTGCAGAACTGGTGGAGACCGATGAAGTTCCATCGGTTGACGAGATAACATCTCTGCCCGGAGGCCCGATGACTAATTTCACCGCCGATGGTGGGGAGGATTAGGTGGATGAAGCCCCGTTAATGGGGGAAATTGGGATGGACCAACTACGGGGACAGGGGGTCATCCCAGCTATGTTGACGTCGTTCTCGCTAGAAGCAAGGGGAGGGTCCATACCGACCGCAGGGGATACTGCGTCTTTTACGCCTATCCCTTCAAGTTGGGGTTTAAGTTCCCTCTCCCAATGCTAGTGGTTGATTTCTGTTGTTATTACAGGGTATGCCCGGGTCAGCTTGCTCCTTCTCTTTACAAATTATTAGCAATGGTTATCAAATATGCGGAACTGGCCGGTACGGAGGTCACGCTGCAGCATGTGCTTAGCCTCTACGCTCCCCAGAGAGTTCGTGGTACCATGATTCGAGCGTGCCCTTGCGGGATGAGGGACCTGACTGTGAAACTGGATGATAAAGTCGACCCTCGCCCTTTCGAGCACTTCTTCTACATCAGGACTGAATATTTAGTGGCGTGCTCTAATGGGTTTCCAGAGGCTTGGAATCATGCATGTAAGTTTTTTAATCGTCGAATTCCCTTTTCTGCTCGTCCTTATGTCTTGTGCTCATAAACATTAACTTGTGTTCATAAATGTTAACTTGTGTCAATTTTGTAGCCGAAAAGTTACCGCCGTCTCCGTTGTCTAGGATTCGTGAGTGGGTTGAGGCCGTGCTCCCCCATACTGTGGGGATACACACATGGGCGTCTATCTGGGAGAGGCATGGCTGTAGGCCTGTGGCAGGTGAAAAATTAATTTCTTCTTCTGTTCCGCATTGTTTCAACTCTATTCATCAACTTTGTTTTTCTGTGATCAGGGAGGGCATGCCGTGTCAGGGCCCCTCAGTTGGCCTTCCGTCGGCCGGGTGCAATTACTCGGCTTACTGCAGCACCGGTGTCGCGCCCAATATTGAGGGCGACATCGGTTGAATATTCAGCGGTTCCTTCTCTAGCACGGGCCGCACTTCGGGACGACGGGCCATCGGGGGTTGTGTGCCTTAGAGCGGAATCGCTATCAGATGGGGAGGAGGAGAGGCCATTGATAAGGCGTAGGGTCGTGTTCACGCTGGCTCCTCCTGTGATAATTAATTTAGACTCCTCCTGCGAATGCGGAGAGGAGTGTGGGTGCGGCGCCTGATTCTGAGGGTGGACACGCAATAGGGGTTGCCCCGGTTGGCTTATGCCATGATGAGGCCGTCGCTTCGGCGACTTAATCGGTGGTTCTAGTCGCTGAGACGGGAGGTAGTTCCTCGGCGGCTGCTAATGTTGGTGAGGCAAGTTCTCCCTCGGTGGCTACGACGGGTGGTTCTACCTCACTAGTGGCGGAAGGAGTAAGGGATGTAGTAGGAGATGAGTACGAGTCTGAATCCGACTTGGACCCTGACAACGTCCGTATGTTCCAGGAAGGCTTCACCAATTCAGCGGTGTGCGCAGAGGGGCGGTCTCGCTTCATTGAGGTTCCCACGGTGCTGAACTTATTGCTCTAAGGGAGTAGCTTGGTCCCGTAGTTTGAGCTGCTATGCTCAGAGGCCGAGAATACGTCGTTGAGGGACGTTACGGATATCAGACTGATGAATGACGTGGCCGTGATGGGCTTGAGGGTATGTACTATGACGTCGATTTGCTTCTTCTTTGCCTTAGTTTGTCATTTATCTTAATCGTTGTCTTTGCTTTGCAGTCTTATTTGTTGGAGGTGGAGAGCATCCGCCTAGCCAACATCCGCTCGGGGATATTTTTGCGGGCACTGGAGAAGCACCGCCGCTACTGAGATCAGTGCCGAAAGATGCGCGGGCTCTTGAGGAATGATCCCCGTAGTCTGGCCTTGGTCGAGGAATTGGTGAGGCGGGAGCTTCAGATACAGCAAACACTCGGCAGAACGAGTGCTCTCGAGGAGCTCGAGGTGGGAAAGAGAGCTGCTTCTAAGTATGAGCGCCAGGGCCAGGCTAAGGTGGCGGAGGTCGCTGCAGCATGGAGCGAGAAAGTGACTGCGTTGGAGGGTGAAGTCGCAGCATTGAAGCTTCAGGTGAGGGATGCTTCGTCGAGGGCCGGGGCTGTGAAGGAAGCTATCCCCATGCACGAGTCCCAGCGGGCGTTGGAGAGGGCTGCTGCGGCCTTTAGAGAAGCGAGTCTTAAGGAGCGGATTGGTATATTTGAGCAGGACGCCCAAGTCATGGCGGACCGGATCACGGCCTTATAAGAAGAGAATCAGCGCCTACGGGACCAGGCCGCTTCTTCCAGCTAAGCTCGCAAACTTTGGGTCTTTGCCGAGGCCCAACGTGATGTATATAAGAATTTCTTGGAGGCCAGCATCGCGACCGAAGCTACTTTTGAGAGAGCACGTCAAAAGGCTCGTGAGGACCATACCAACTGTGGTTTTGTCGCGGCGACGCCAGAGGTCGACGATGGTGCAGGTGGTGGCACGTATGGTGCCGAGTAAAAAGATGTTATGCATTTTTTCTTGTCTTGTTCACCGTTTGTCATTTAGTTATTTTTTGTTTTTGTTTTTGTTTTTCCTTGTATTGAACGGCCGTGGCCGGGTGTAAGCGGGGATGACCCGCAATTAATTTCGTGGATAAATGAGATCTCCTTTTAGTTATTTGCCTTATATTTGTTTTGTACCTCCTCTTTTTCTCCCTTAGATTTTTCTTTGCATGCGCTCGAAGGGGTGGTTTGACTTCGAGTTTGACTTCTGGTAGGCATGTTAGTTTTTGATTGTTGACGGCTCTTCTTCTTTGACTCGGGGTGAGCGAGTTGGAGCCGTTTCTTGACGATAGCGGCACTTATCCTTAGTCCCAGTTCGGGCGCGGTCGAACTATCGGCAGTGATGATAGAAAACGCGGCCTTGTGGTTTGACCGGGGCCGAACTTTACGTGTTCCCAATCTTAGTTTGAGTTGGGAGTACTTACTTGAATGGAGGAGGTGCCTACTCGATTCATTGGATGTTGGATTTTGCTGAGTTCAACGATGAGGACGCTTGGTTCGAGTCTCAGTTCAACTATGGTTGAACTAGTTAGATTTGAGGATGGAGGCGTCTCGCCTTATGGTTCGAGCGAGGTCGAACTCGTTGGATTTGATGGCGAAGGTGCATAGCCTGAGTCTCGGTTCAGCCGTAGTTGAACTTGCTGGCGAAGGCGCATAGCCTTGATTTAATGGCGAAGGCACATAGCCCGAGTCCCAGTTCAACTATTGTTGAACTTAGTAAATTTTGATGGTGAAGGCGCATAGCCTGACTCTTGGTTCAACCGTAGTTGAACTTGCTAGCGAAGTCAGATAGCCTTGATTCAAATGGCAAAGGCGCATAGACTGAGTCCTGGTTCAACTGTTGTTGAACTTGAATCAATTTTGATGGTGAAGGCGCATAGCCCGTGTCTTGGTTCAACCGTAGTTGAACTTGCTGGCAAAGGCGCATAGACTTGATTCAAATGGCGAAGGCGTACAGCCTGAGTCCCAGTTCAACTGTTGTTGAACTTAGTCAATTTTGATGGTGAAGGCGCATAGCCTGAGTCTTAGTTCAACCGTAGTTGAACTTGCTGGCGAAGGCTCATAGCCTTGATTCAAATAGCGAGGGTGCATAGCCTGAGTCCCAGTTCAACTGTTGTTGAACTCGAGTCAATTTTGATGCTGAAGGCGCATAGCCCAAGTCTTGGTTCAACCGTAGTTCAACTTGCTGGCGAAGGCGCATAGCCTTGATTCAAATGACGAAGGCGCATAGCCTGAGTCCCAGTTCAACTGTTGTTGAACTTGAGTCAATTTTGATGGTGAAGGCGCATAGCCTGTGTCTTGGTTCAACCGTAGTTGAACTTGCTGGCGAAGGCGTATAGCCTGAGTCCCAGTTCAACTGTTGTTGAACTTAGTAAATTTTGATGGTGAAGGCGCATAGCCTGAGTCTTGATTCAACCGCAGTTGAACTTGCTGGCGAAGGCGCATAGCCTTGATTCAAATGGCGAGGGTGCATAGCCTGAGTCCCAGTTCAACTGTTGTTGAACTCGAGTCAATTTTGATGGTGAAGGCGCATAGCCTGATTCTTGGTTCAACCGTAGTTAACTTGCCAGCGAAGGCGCATAGCCTTGATTCAAATGGCGAAGGCACATAGCCTGAGTCCTAGTTCAACTATTGTTGAACTTAGTCAATTTTGATGGTGAAGGCGCATAGCCTGAGTCTTGGTTCACCCGTAGTTGAACTTTCCGGCGAAGGCGCACAGCCTTGATTCAAATGGCGAAGGCGCATAGCCTGAGTCCCAATTCAACTGTTGTTGAACTTAGTCAATTTTGATGGTGAAGGCGCATAGCCTAAGTCTTGGTTCAACCGTAGTTGAACTTGCTGGCGAAGGCGCATAGCCCGAGTCCCATTTCAACTGTTGTTGAACTTAGTCAATTTTCATGGTGAAGGCGCATAGCCTGAGTCTTGGTGCAACCGTAGTTGAATTTGCCGGCGAAGGCACATCCTTGATATAAATAGTGAAGGCGCATAGCCTGAGTCCCTGTTCAACTATTGTTGAACTTAGTCAATTTTGATGGTGAAGGGGCATAGCCTGAGTCTTGGTTCAACCATAGTTGAACTTGCCGGCGAAGGTGCATAGCCTTGATTCAAATGGCGAAGGTGCATAGCCTGAGTCCCAGTTCAACTGTTCTTGAACTTAGTCAATTTTGATGGTGAAGGCGCATAGCCTGAATCCAATGTTGTGGGTATTGAGTGCTGAAGATCGGTTTTGATTCGAGACCTTGAGCGTCTTATCCATTGTCTTCCAACCGGGGTATATAGGCTGTCTTGAGGCGACTCTTGGTTGGAGATATCTCCGTGCCGGTTTCCGGCCGGAGCTCGTATCAGGGATGCGGGGGATGCCTTACAGAGATCCTCCCTTAGGAGGAGCTTTTTCTTCTTGCTTGCACTATTCAAGATCAGTGAGAGAGAGGACTTGGATCTTGATTTGAGATCTTCGGTTTCCCCTCGTCCGACATGCCGCTTTGGCTTGTTTGAGCTGGGTTGCTTTTGTTTTCCTTTTTTGGCGTTTCTTCCTTTTTAGTCCAGTGAAGAACTACGCGATTTTGCTAGGAAATCCCCACAGACGGCGCCAAATTTTTTGCTCAAAAGTTATCATATACCTTATTAGTGTAAAACAATAAAAATAAATCATGAAAAAATCATAGCAAACCATAATAATCCATTGGACCAAATGAAGAAAACGAAAATAAGTACTCAGAGTTGGGAGGAGAAACATTAAAAGCCTTTATTGAGAGTATAGATTTTGTCTGCCTCCCCATGAAGAGGTTCAGAGCTTTACAATAGTGTTTCCCCCTTCATAATATGGGTCTCGTTGTGTCTTTTCTCTCTCTCTCGAGAATAGTGGCCCAGAAGAAGCCCCCTTTCTAGGATTTTCTCTATTGGTATTTATAGCTATGAGCTTCATGAGCTGGCAATTAGTGGCCGTGATCACGTTGGGGTTTCTCCTTCATGATGGCGGATGGGTCGTGGCCTTGTTGATCAAATCTGGCAAGGGTTAAATACCGTTAATTCTGAGTGGTCGTACCACTTATTAATCATGAATTAGCTTAAGACGGGATTAGCTTCGTTAATTATCGCGGGGTCGGATTCTGACCCATACATATTACCTCATTGAAGAAATAGAGAAGCTACAAAAGTATTTAGCCACCCTCTTTGAAATGAAAGACCTCGGGCAACTATAATATTTTATCGGTATTGAAGTGTCATGGTCAAATTTGGGAATTTGTCTATGCCAACAAAAGTATGTGCTCAATTTGCTGATTGAAACTGGGATGTTAACCTGCAAAGCAATTGAAACACCAATAGAGATGAACCATTTGCTTGAAATTTCTTCTGACCAAAGTCTTGTAGATATAGGTTGCTATCAACGACTGGTGCGAAAGTTGATCTATCTAACACACTAGGCCTGATATTGCATATGCTTTGAGCATGGTAAGCCAATTTATGCATGCTCCAAATGAAGAACACATGAGAGTGGTCTATCGAATCTTGAGATATCTGAAAGGTGCACCAAGGAAAGGGTTGTTGTACTCAAAGAATGAAGCCTCCACCATTGAAGGTTACACCGACACTGATTGGGCAGGAGATCATTTAACCAGAAAATCTACTTCATGATATTTCATGTTTGTAGAAGGCAATATTGTCATCAGTAGCGGCTCAATATAGTAGGTGGCCTAAAGCCAAATCTTAACATGAGGCCTTAGATATATTTAATAAAATTTTTATATTTTTCTTTTTGACGTTTATTTTTTAGCCTTTGCTACTAATTATTTATTTTATGATCAATTTTTATAGAGCAATTTTTAGGAGGTTCGGTCAATTTTGCTACTTCCTCGGATACAACCAATATTTTATTCCACTCCAAAAATATAAGTGAAATAATACTAAAGAAAGAAGATACAAATGCCTTAAGAAGATAAAAAAGAAAATGAAAGATGTGTTTAAATCTTGAATATTAGGCCTTCTTTTATAGGGTGAAACTCTCCCCAAAATGAAGTACCCCACCGATGTGGGATGAACTTTTGACATATTTAAAAATAATTTATAAATATATAAAAAAAGGGTAAATTTTGGGGCCTCCTATTTTTGGGGGCCTAAAGCTTTAGACTTAGTGGCCTGGGGGTTGAGCCCGGCACTGATTGTCACCTGGAGAAGCAAAAAAACAAAAGGTTGTTGCACGTTCAAGTGCGGAAACAGAGCTTCGAGGTATGGCACATGGTTTGTGTAAATTGTTATGGATTAAAGGAGTGCTACAAGATCTTGGAATTGAGTGTTCAAGGCCTGTAAGTTTATTTTGTGATAACAAAGTTGCTATCCAAATTGGACAAAACCCATTAAAACATGATCTCACTAACCTCGTCAAAATTGACCGTCATTTTATCAAAGAGAAGCTGGATCAAAAGATTATTCAGTTTTCATTTGTCAAGTCAGAAGGATAACTTGTGAACATTCTTACGAATATTTGATGGAGTTATTGACAAGTTGTGCATGATAGATATCTATGTAACAACTTTTTGAGGTGGAGTGTTAGCGGAATTATAGGAGTCTCAATATGATTGTAGTAAATCATGAATACAGGATCAATAATGATTACGATACCATCATTAGAGGGATCCATAATTAATAAATATATCTTGTTACCTTGTATGTATAGGTTTCCTAGAATAGATAGAAGTTCTGCTATGTAGATACACGTATATATATGTTCCTCATAATGAAAAATAAATAAGAAAGAATTCATTCACCAAAAAAAAAATTCGCGCGACAAAATCTATCTTCTTTTATAGTCTATGCATGCCATCAAGCTATTCATTAGACAATTTTTTTAAGACTATGCTTCTCAACCATATTCTTGTAAAATTAATAAATTGTAAATGATTACTATGCATTTAGCTAACGTTTGGCCATAGATTCCCGAATTTATTTTGGAAATCTGATTTGGGTGAAGTTTAATTTTAAGATGAAAATATGTTTGGACATCAGTTTTCAAAACATATTTCACTTAATTTTTTGAAAAAACATAAAACAAGACTTATACCCACATATTTTAAAAACTATAACAAATATCCAACAGTACCTTCATCAATAACATTCATTATTTTCTTTTTGGTTGGAAAGATAACTTGCATTAATTAAAACATATGCATACAGAGGTGTTGATGCTTACAAAGTAAAGTAGTACAAGACGTAGCACCTAATTCAGAAGTTCTATTACAGATAGGTCATGGAGGTTGTTCTACCAAACTAGGTTCCAAAAAGAGTTTCCTTCCACGGACGCAGCTTCCGATTGTTGGACAAAAAGGGCATTTGTAACCATGTTTGCTGCCTCATTCCATGTTGTTGAAGGAACTATTCTTTGTGTAGTTAGTCCTTGCTTATCTGCATATAGTCGCTGTGCAAACAAAACGTGGCGGTGCTTCAAAAACTATGGTAGCATCTGAACTATCCATCTGGCGGCAATATTTTACGAGTTGATCTGCAACACTATATTGTTCTCGGTACACATGAAGAACTGGTGGATTATGGAGTAGCTGGAGGAGGTGCCTGAAATCAGATAGTATGTTAGTGTAAAACTATTGTAAGCCCTTGAAGTAATGCTTGCTGCTCAGCTATTAGGCTATTCGAAATAGGGAGCGAACCTGCGAATCCCGTTATCCAGTCGTCGTAGTTGTTGCGAATGACACCCCCAATTTCCATGGCGTTAGTGTTTAATGGGTGAGCTCCGTCTGTGTTGAGTTTATAGAAATTTGATTTTGGTGCAATCCAGCATAATGCAATGTGGATTTTGGTGGTAGTGCTGTGTTGCATTTCGACGCTGCCAAGTATGAAAACTTGATAGCTTGATGCAACGTAAAAGTTGGCATGATTTTTGAATATTTATGGTCGAACAGGTTGCAATTTCGAGTGAGCCAAATAGTCCACAAGCTTAGAGGAAGATATGTAAGAGAGCTGATTTTATGCGATATATCAGGAGGCTTGGAATATTTAGTGGGTATAGCAGTCTTTTGGAGACACCCAATGCTGGAAGGTTGTGATGTATGTGTGAATCCCCACTGAGTGCCAGTAAATTTTGGCATTAGGGCACTGTAGAAAAATATGGGTAGTGGTTTCCTGTCCTGTATGGCAAAATTGACAAACGTTAGTTGGGATTATGCCAATGGAATGAAGTATTGTGTTGGTAGCCTATTGTGTTTTAGTAGCCACATAAAACTTAAAGCTTCTAAATCCCGTTCCAATTGTGAGAAATTGATCGGTTTAAAGTGTCGACTGGGGCAAGCTTTTGTTGATTAGCTTGAGCTAGGGCATGATACGTGGAGTTCACTGAGAATTGGCCCGTATGAGTTATATTCTATTCACGCCGAACTCTAATCCTAAAAAGGATAAGCGGTCGCTGCAAATATAATCCGTTCTAAAAGTTCGGAGTCGAATCCCACAGAGAACTAAGGCTTACCTATATCTGTTTAATATCACTAAGAAGACAAGCTCGAACAATTCCTAAGTTATAATATTAAATTTTTTATATCTAACTAATTAACTAACAAATTAAAGAAGTAAATTAAAAGCTAGGGATACTAAGGGTTGGAAAAAAGATTAGGAGGTCTAGAGTTATGATTTCTCCAATTGTCGGAATCCTTCCCGCTAGGTCTTCTATAATTTCGCCTAAGTATTATCTACCAATAGATCATGAGTACTCTGAGTGTTGTAGCTCTCTCTCGAGCAACTACCACAATTTACTAGATGTATTCTCTCGAACTACACTAGCTAGCACTAATTCACCGCTCACTATGATCGCAACAAGTTTTTCGTTATCTTTAATCCTGCCTTTAAACCCTCTGTACTGATCTCTCGCATACGTTAGGAGTGATGTTATTCAACAACTACCTAAATATGTATTCTCTCTCAAGCAGTACACACTAAATAGGCACAGTCAATTGTTGGTCATTCAATCAACAACAACGAATACGTACTTGGACAAATAGAGAATCCAATGGCTTAATTATATAAAAATATAAGAAGAATTCATCCTCCAAAAGGTTCCATCAAAACCCTAGATAACAAATTAGCTATTCATAATAGTATGGACAACTACAATACAAGAATTCATAACCAATAATGGAAACACGATAAGGAAGTGAAAAACTCGTAGAAGCATCTGCCTTGCTCCCAGTGTCTTCTTGCCTCCTTAGGTCGAATCCCCGGTCTCTTTAGCCTTATTAGGTCTAAATTATGTCAAAAGTATGTCAAAGGTCCTCAGAATATCATTTTTCCATGTGTGTATATATATATATATCAAGTAAGGTTGGTCCCAAACAATTACACCTTCTCATACGCAAAAAAAGGATACTTTTCAAGGTCAGGACACCGGCGGACGAGGATTCAACCGCGGATCTGGCCGCAAATTTTTACCTAAGTTCTGTTCGCGGCCTCGCACTTGTCTCGAACGTTTTACCCTATTTTGTTTGGAAATTGGAAACACGTAAAATATGAAAGTTGAGAACTTTGAATTAGCTTTCCAACCATATATTGTGGAGCTCAAGTGGAGTTATGAGCAAAAACTTATGTTCATGTTACTAAATAGTGCGCAATATGCCTACTCGATTTTTTGTTTCGTTGCTCTATCATCTGGTTATCCCCGAACACGATCCCGGCTTAATTCCTTGGGTTTTACTCTGACTTCAAAGCTCCAAATCACTTTAATTCATTTCATAACATCAACATAGGTCGGAATCTCTCCTACAAGGTATAAAATACACAATTAGTGCAAAACACTAGTGATTAAAGCTCAAACTCAATTAAAGTGCAATAAATTATAAGCGATTAAAATACATAATTATAGCCTATCACCAACACCTTACACTTATACCATTTCTCTTCTTCGAGCAATCAAACTACACTTTATATAGACATGACATTTTTAAACAATTCTCCCAACTGATCATACCAAGAATACTTAAAATAGACTAAGCACAAACGCGTAACATCTCACCTCAAGATTTGACTCACAAGTACCATGCATTATTCACAACTCATCCACTTACTCTAACATAGAGGTCACTGACATTACTTTTCCTTCATGAATCAAGTGCCCTCACACAATAAAAGAGAGTAGTTCCACGCAATAAAATTTAAGAACACTTTGGAACTCAAGATAGAAAGAATTTACTAACTCTCAGAAATAATATTCATATGCCAAAAAGATGAACCATAGGCTTGCCCGTAGTGTACTACTCTACTAATCAAGATTATTCAGTCTAGGATCAAGTAAGACTTTATTTGGTTGTAATGTAGGCTGCCGGACGAGTAGGATACATTTAGATGAGTGACTACATCTCCATAAGTACTTTAATACATATACTTTAGCATTCAAACATCATACTTATGTCAAACCAAACTCCATCTTCAGATCAATCTATATTACCCCATACTTCTTTAAGCACAATTACATCAAGAGTCACCACTTCTCAAGGAATATTTTTTCTTCACAACAATACAACTACTTTTTTTTTTCAAATCAAGTGGCTCTTAGTTTTTCAAAACAATGCACCTTTCTCCTTATTTCGTTAGTTCCACTCAAAAGCCAAACCAAACACCCCACACTTTAACTTTTACAAAGTTCATAACATAAGTGCTCATGAGAGGTAGAAGGTTCAAATAGATGGTTAATTCAAACAAATGGGTAAGGCTTGTAATGTGGTTGCCAAAGAGACAAGATTATAGGCTCAAAGAGGTTAACTATGATACATAACAATTAGGCGGGTAATATATATATATATATATATATATATATATGGCTCAACAAATAAATTCCTATATCACTTACAAGACTAAACAATACTACTATTTCGCTTTGCAAATACACGGGATAAGTTATAGACAACAAATATAATGCATAGAATAAGACAAAACCTTGGACACACATGGCACATAACTCACTCAGGATTGGACTCATCAAGACACTCTGGTCAAAGCAGTTAAGCAAAGTTAAGATCATACAATTTAAGGTATTTCTACAAGAGTTAAAAACTGAGCCTAAGTGTCACAACCAAAGTACTCACTATGCTCAAGGCATAACAAGTCAAGAGATATTGCTTTAATTAAATTCATCTCGCACTAGCTCTTAATCCTAAAAAAAATAAAACTAACTACACCCGGTTCAAATAAAACCCTTCGAAAAGAACTGCGGTACAAAAACAAACCAAGCGGGAATTGCTACACTACCTAACAAAAGAAAATATTTTTGTCCTTTTGCTTTAGACTTAAATCCCTCAAGAAAATTGTCTAATAGATCCATCGTTGGGAAAAGTCCGTTTAAAAAGAAAATATTATTCAATTAAAATAACACAACTAAAGTAGCATAGAAAGTCACCTAGAAAATCTTCTCACCCCACACTTAAATTGTGCATTTTCCTGAATGCACATCATAACTATAAAAGGGTAAAAGAAACTCCTTGGTGGACCAAAGGCCGAAGCACTAACAGCTCATGGGTAATCAGACTTCTCCCAGTCTTGGTCCTTCGTGCGGGTACCTCACACTTAGTTCCAACCATCTACTTTGATGTTGCATACTTCCAATAGTTTTTCTTTCCATTCTTATGGAAAATCAAGAATCGATACTACAAACATAATACAATTGGAGAAATAAAAAAGTAAAAGAAAGTAATAAAGCTGGATTGCCTCCCAACAAGCGCTTAACATCGCGGCATGATGCGAATCATTTTTTGCCTCCACCTCGAGCTTATGAATTGAACCCCGGATTTGGCACCAAGTTTTCGGCTATGCTCCAGGGGTGGAGGAACAAATCTAATTGGCCCAAGCAACCATTGTACTATTCTACACTTCTCGTCTTTTAGATGAGGTATGTAGTCCTGTCTTTCTGGTAAGAAAAATTCCAGAATGTAGGCACCTTGTTCCTCATTCCTTGACTTCTCAATCAGCTCAGATGACTCTATTTCCATATCGCCATCCAAGAACAATGTAGAAAAATGTTTGGAGTGAGGACCAATGCGCTCACACACATGAACTTCAGGACTTTCAGTATCCTCAACATCAATGATACTAGAGTCAACAAAATTTATATCCTCAATGTCCTTGGCTGACTCTAGTCTCACTTTTACAATATTGACATCCTCAAATTGTAGTTGGCTAGGTTTTTGATGTTCTACTATGACCTCCTCAATTAGCACCTCAAATTCACGCTCTTCCTGGCTCCTATCCCCAATATTGGCTTGCTGAGCATTAAAAGCTTCAATCACTTGACTCACTTGACCCTTCAAGTTGCGAATAGTTGCCTCTTGCCTTTCTATCTGCAATTGTTTTCCAAAATTTTATTCCAAAATGAACTTTAACATATCCTTGATCTCCTTCATGTCTGCATCCCCAGGTTCTTTGTTCCTATTATTTTCGCAAGAAAAGGTAGAACCATCATAGTAAGGGATTGGGGGAAGATAAGAAATATAAGCACAACCATGAAAGTGACCATATTTACCACTACACACATCACACACATTCCACAAATAAGATTGAGTTGGTGCACATAACTCGCTTTCGGTAATATTTTGATAATTCTGATATGGGTGGTTTCCTTCACAATATGTATGAGGACCAATAGTAGAATTATCTAGACCTAAATTCCCATAATTCCAAGATGACATGTCTCTTAAATCAACAGTTATAATAAAATAAATAAATACAAAAACAAAACAAAACAAAATAAAAGTTCAAACTCAATACCTAGCAATATATATAGCTACAACTACACCGTTAGTTCCCCGACAATGGCGCTAAAATTTGATCACGCCCAACTCTGCCCTAAAAAAGATAAGCGGTCACTGCAAATATAATCTGATCTAAAAGTCTGGAGTCGAATCCCACAGAGAACTAAGGCTTAGCTATAGCTGTTTAATATCACTAAGAAGAAAAGCTCGAACAATTCCTAAGTTATATTATTAAAAATTTTATGTCTAACTAATTAACTTACAAATTAAAGAAGTAAACTAAAATCTAGGGATACTAAGGGTTGGATAAAAGATTAGGAGGTCTAGAGTTATGATTTCCAAAATTATCGGAATCCTTCCTGCTACTTCTTCTAAAATTTCGCCTAATTATTCTCTACCAATCGATCGTGAGTACTCTAAGTGTCATAGCTCTCTCTCGAGCAACTACCATAATTTACTAGATGTATTCTCTCGAACTACACTAGCTAGCACTAATTCACCGCTCACTATGATCGTACCAAGTTTTCGTTATCTCTAATCCTGCCTTTTGACCCTCTGTATTGATCTATCAAATACGTTAGGAGTGATGTTATTTAACAAATACCTAAATATGTATTCTCTCTCGAGCAGTACACACTAAATAGGCACAGTCAATTGATGGCCATTCAATCAACAACAACAAATACGTAGTTGAACAAATAGAGAATCCAATGGCTTAATTATATAAAAACATAACAAGAATTCATCCTCCAAAAGTTTCCATCAAAACCTTAGATAACAAATTAGCTATTCATAATAGTATGCACAACTACAATACTAGAATTTATTACCAATAACGGAAAAAGGAGAAGGAAGTGAAAAACTCGTAGAAGAATTCTCCGCCTTTCTCCAAGTGTGTTCTTGCCTACTTAGGTCGAATCCTCATTCTCCTTAGCCTCATTAGGTCTAAATTATGTCAAAG
>MU737529.1:24482-59674 GCA_026770625.1 Nicotiana glauca | reverse complement strand
TATATATATATATATATATATATATATATATATATATATATATATATATATATATATATATATATATATATCAAGTAAGGTTGGGCCCAAACAATTACACCTTCTCATACGTGAAAAAGGATACTTTTCCAGGCCAGGACGCTTGCGGACGCGAATTCAACCGCGGATTTTTACCCAAGTTCTGTCCGTGGCCGTGCACTTGTATCAAATGTTTTACTCTGTTCTATTTGGAAAATGAAAACATAAAATATAAAAGTTGTAGCCCTTTGAATTTGCTTTCCAACCATATATTGTGGAGCTCAAATGGAGTTATGAGCGAAATGTAACGACCCGGCCTGTCGTTTTGAGAGTTATAGCCCCATTTCCCCTATCTATGCTTCTTTATGTATTGTTCAGCTGTGTTGAGTTGTTTTGAGTTGGTATATTTCGGTTCGGAGTAGTTTTGGAGTGAAATGAACACTTAGTCTCTCAGTTAGAAAGCTAAGTTAGAAAAAGTCAATCAGAACTTATGAGTAAACGAATTCGAATTTTGATTTTACGATTCGATTAGCTTCGTTGGGTAATTTTATACTAAGGAGTGTGTCCATAATGTAACTTGGAGGTCTATGGTAGAATTAGGCTTGAATTGGCAAACGTTGGAAGTTAGACGTTCTTAGGCTTGAATACGAGGTTGATTTGGTATTGTTTTTTATGTTCCAGAGGTTCGATTAGGTTTGGGTAGTGATATATGACTTGTTGGAATTATTGATTGAGGTCTCGAGGGCCTCGGCGAGTTTCAGAGAGGTTTGGGTTGAGTTGTACTTATTTTTCTTATGTTTCAACGTCGTTTCTTCAAGTATAAATGGTATCATATTGAACAAATGAGCTCCGATTTCGTTTTTGATTGAAGGATTAGATTCTTATCGTAATTACAGACCCGTATAAAAAAGAATCATCAAATTTGGACATCGTATAAGGATTTTATGGTCATTTTACTAAAAATTAGGTTGCTAGATTTTTCAGAGTAATTACGAAATTGCCACTAGCAACGTATTTAAAAATCTGTACTATTTGCAAATATTAAAACCTACATATCTCATTCATTATAAGGTCAAATTGAGTGATTCAAAAGCTTAACTTGACTAGAATTTTACAAGGAATCCATTGGAGGCATAAAAATATGAGTTTCAGGATTATTTGGCACGAGAAACGAGGAAGAATAGCGGATAAAAAAATATATAAAATTAGGGTTTGTTCTTTTGGTCATATTTTAAGTTGGGGAGCTCAGATTTGGACAATTTTGGAGTCGATTTTCATCATATGGATTGGGGTAAGTGTTCTCTACTCGGTTTTGATTATATTTCATGAATTCATCTTCGTTTTTGGAATTTGATTGATGATTTCAAAGTGAAATTGAAGGAGTTAGGGTTTGAGTTTTGGAATGTTTTAAGTACGGATTTGAGGGACCAAACGGAGTCTGATTTTGACAAATTTTATATGTCTAGACTCGGGAGAGGACGAGTATTATTATTCTACTATTTTTAACTGATTTCAAGATGTGGACCCGGGGGCCGGGTTTTGGCCGATTTCGGATTTTTGGTATATTTTGTAGTTTATATTGTGGAATTTGATTTTTTAGCATATGGTGATGGTATTAATCTGAATTGGTTAGATTCGGAGCTTTTGGAGACAGAGTCCAGAGACGAGGGCATCCCGAAGTGGAACTTTATGCGGTTGAGGTAAGTAACAGTTTTAACTCTAGCTTTAAGGGTATAAACCCGGAGAATCTGATATCGTGTGATTGTTTAGAGGTGATACCCATGCTAGATGACGGGCGTGTGGGTATATACTTCGAGGGATTGAGACTTGGTCCGTCCCGTGAGGCCTAATAGCTATTATCTGTTGTTATGTATTTACTTGTTGTTGAACTTATTTGCCTTCATGTTAGAGATCATGCTTAGGCTTTATTCATGCTCACATTATTTGTACTTAGTCATAGAAATTATTCTACATGTTTACCTCAGTCTCTATTATTTGCTAATATGCTGTGATACTTGATGTGGGATGTGTCCCCTTATTTATTGATGATGGTGAGGCTAGTGAGGTATATGATTGAGTGAGACCGATGGCCTGGTTGTGAGGATATTAATACCATAGCGCGTGACTTATCCGCATAGCACGTGAGTTGACCGTGTGGGTCCAGGTATTGATACCATAGCGCGTGCGTTATCCGCGTAGCACGTGAGTTGATCGTGTGGATCCAGGTAATGATATGATGGCACGTGATTTGTTCGAGCTTAGCGCTTGGGCTTTGGGAGCCCCTACAGAGTCTGTACACACCCCCAGTAAGCGCAGAGTGTTTAGTGCTGAGTGTGAAGTGTGGAGTGCGAGTGCTGAGTGATGGAGTGACATTGCTGTGAGGTTGCATTTACTTTTGTTGTTGTTACATTTACTTGTTAACTTGTTTGTGGTATTTTGTTGCTTTTATGGAATTTACCTGTTTATTCATGTTTATTGTAAATTATGAAAATAAATAATTGGAATGTTTTCCTTAGCTCGTCACTACAACTCAGTTCCTTAGTTATTTCTGTTACTACTGAGGTGGTTGTACTCATACTACACTCTGCACTTTATGTGCAGATCCAGGTGAGTTCGTTGAGTTCAGGCCGATTATCTGTAGAGATTGCAAGGTAGCTGCCAGCGTCCGCAGGACCTTGTTACTCCTCTTGTCTTTTCTTCTTTTGGACAGTTAGACAATTTATATATCATAGTTTATTAGTTTAGACGCTCATAACTTAGTGACACCCCGATATTTGGGACTCATTTCCGTATTTTATATTATTTATATTTAGAGTTGGTTTAGTTTATTAGGAATTAAATTATTGGAAATGTTTTATTAAATTCTTATACTTAAATTAATATAAATATTTTGGGAATAGGCTTGCCTTGTAACACGATAGGCGCCATTATGACCATGGTTAGATTTTGGGTCGCGACAGAAAATTTATGTGCATTTTATTAGACAGTGCGCAATATGCCTACTCGATTCTTTGTTTCGTTGCTCTATCATCCGTTGATCCCTGAACACGATCCCGGCTTAATTCCTTGGGATTTTACTCAACTTCAAATCTCCAAATCACTTGAATTATTCTACAACATCTACATAGCTCGGAATCACTCCTACAAGGCATAAAATACATAATTAGTTCAAAACGCTAGCGATTAAAGCTCAAACTCAATTAAAGTGCAGTAAATTAGAGTGTAATAAGCGACTAAAATACGTAATTATAGCGTATCATCTTATCCAAACAAGTGCGATCTGATGGATTAGTGTATAAACAAATGTAGTTGTCGCGTATGTTAGTCTAGTACATAATATTGAACCATACAATAATGTAAATTAGGCATTACTCTTCAATAACATAAAAGTATTCATAATGTTAGTTGTATAAAGTTACCTTTTTTGATGATTTCAAGTTTTTGAATTCTTCTAAAAGATATTCAAGCTTTCATTCTTTAGATGATGACCACAACCATTGTTGACAACATTTTCTTTGTTGATAAAGAACTTTGATCACAATCAAGAATCCGACCACCGGTGCTAAAAGATGATTCTGAGGCAACAGTAGACGCAGGAATAACAAGCACATCTCTTGCAATCTTAGAGACAATTGGATATCTTTCAGGTGAAGATTTCCTCCAAGATAAGACATTTAAATCATTATTTTTCTCCACATCATCCATTAAATACTTCTCAAGCTCAATCATATTACCGATATTATTATCATCTTCAAGAAAATTCTCCCATTGTGATTGGCACACATCACAACTATGCATTGCATCAATTTGACTCACACTAGTTTGAACTCCAATATTCTCATTAGAAGTCCCAGAAATAGATCCTTATAGTAATTATACAAGCGAGATAAAGTATTCATGACTTTGGTAGACTTTCCGTTTCCCTCCAAAGGCTATAAAATTTTCTAAAAAGGAAATTCACATACTTCATTTTGTACCGAGGATCCAACACAACAATAACAAATAGCAACATATTCATATCCTCAAAATCAGCCCAATATTTATCAAACTTAAGTTTTATCTTCTTAGCCATATTAGTCAGATAGAATCAACACCATCAAAATACTGGACAATTAAGTTTTGAAGATTAAAAATCTCATGAAAGAAAGAATTAGAGGTAAGATGTGAAATTCTTGAAAATTTCAAAGTGGTTTGGTAAAAAGTTTCTAGAAATTTGAGAAAGACTTTCACATCTTCCAATCATCTGAAGATGGGTGCCCTGTCGTTCCCACTCAATTCTAGACAATAGTTAAAGTACTTATAATCATCAACTTACATTTTTGAAAAGGCTTTTTCAAATTTTAATGCAGTATCTAATACTCCCTCTGTTCTAGTGTATGTGAACCTATTTCCTTTTTGGTTCATTCCAAAAAGAATAAACCCTTTCTAAATTTGGTAACAATTTAACTTACACTTACAACTCTAGCCTTAATGAGAAGGGTTTATAACCACACAACTGCTCTGGACCCTATTTGGACTTGTTTAGGACCACAAATTTCAAAAATCTTTATTTTTTTCTTAAACTCTGTGCCTAGTTAAAAAGGTTCACATAAATTGGAACGGGGGAGTATCAAATATGTAGAGTTCCACCTTGTCTCAATATCTAAACTCAAAAGACCATGAGTGTCTAGTTTGACCTTCTCAACATGACTTAAAAGAAGCAAATCTTGCAGAAGAAGACTTCGCATATTTTACAGCCATCCTCACCCGAGAAATAGACTCATGTTGCTCATTTAATCCTTCTTTTGCAATTAAATTTAGGATATGTGATTTGCGCCTAACATGTAAAAATTTATTTTCCAAGATGACACCTTTCCAATCATTAATTCTCCCTTTCAAGTATTTGATTGCAGCACCATTAGCTGTCGTATTATCTAGTGTCAATATGATTGATTTTCAATCCCCCAATATAATAAACAAGCCTTAATACCTTTAGCAATTGTCTCACCCATATGATCTAGAATTTGAAAAAAAATTAAGATTGTTTTGTTGCAAATTCCATTCATCATCGATCCAATGGGCAGTAATGACCATATAAGTCAAATTTTGGATAGATGTCCATGTATCACTTGTAAGACATACACATTGATCTTTAATAAGTCTTTTGAGCTTCCGTTTCTCCTCTTGATAAATTTTTAAACATCACCTAGCAATAGTAATGCAAGAAGGTAACTCATAATAGGAAAAATAACCGACATTAATCTTGTAAAGCCTTCCCCCTCAACAACTTTAAGAGATTTTTCAGTGATCACGCCCCACTATGCCTATAAAAAGTACATAACGGTCGTTACAAATATATTCCGGTTAATAAGTCCGGAGTCGAATCTCATAGAGAATTAACCTATTAAGCACACCTAATTGACTCGCACAAAATCACGCAATCAATCTTCAGAAATATTTAAGTAACCAGTTAGATGTTTACTAACTAAATATTACGTAATGAAAATGTAATAAATAAGAACTAACTTCGAGTGGGTTGTAGACAAGAATTGGAATGATATAAGATTATGATTTTCCCTATTATCGGAATTCTTTCCGCTACGTTTTCTATAAATTTGCCTAAGTCTTCTCTATTAATCATGAGCACTCTGACTGTCGTAAATCTCTCCCGATTAATTAACACAATATACGAGACATATTCTCCCGAATTACACTAGCTGGCCTTAAGTACAAATTCATTCAAATCACGCCAAGGTTTCGTTATCCCTAATCCCACCTTTAAACCATTTGTATTAATCCCTCATATACGTTAGGAGTGCTGTTGTTCAACAACTATCTAAATATGCACTCTCTACCCGAGTAATACATACTGAATAGGAACAATTAATTGAGGGCCCTTCAATCAATATCAATAAGCATATAGTTGAACAAATGGAGAGAATACTATGGCAAATGTATATTAACGTAACAAGAAAATCATCCTCCAATAGGTTCCACCAAAACCCTAGATTAGGAATCTAGCTACTTATAATCATAGTAACAATATCCAAGTATTTTGCATAATTGAATTACAAAGTAAGGATAAAGGGATGTAGAAATCGATGATTCTAACTCCCAACAGGTCTTTCACGAGCTATCCTTTCCTACAGTTGCAAAAGTCCTTCAAAGTAGCATTTTTGTGTCCATTTATATGCTTAGGACGATACCTAAACATGTAGGTCATATCCTAGTCAAGCCAAAAAATGAACTAAGTCTTCAAAACTCGGACTGGATCTCGCCCCAGACCTAGCGTCGCCAGGCATAACGCTTGGTAGACCTGGCCCCAAGCGTGGCATCGCCAGGTCTAACGCCTGGTTATGCTTGGTCTTTGCCTTGTCTCGCCAACCTCTCATAGAGTACAAGCCTGGCATCTCCAGGGATATCGCCAGCTTCAAGCCTGGCATCTCCAGGGATATCGCCAGCTTCAAGCCTGACATCGCTAGTTTCTCTCATTCAATGCTCCCGCTCACACTTTCGACTTGTAGGTATCCTTTTTCCTCTGCTCTTATTTCTAGTTCACCTACGCATAAAATGGACCCTATTACACGCAAATAAAGTGTAATTTATCATTAAATTATATCAAATTCAAGGCGAATAATGTGCTTAACCATGAATTATAGACACACATCAATACCCCACACTTAGACATTGCTCGTCCTCGAGCTATCAATCTACACTTATAGACACAACCTATAAAGCAATTCCCTTAACTCATTATACCAAGAATCTTTAAAATAGTTTAAGCACTAAGGTGTAACATCCTCGCCTCAAGATTCGACTCACAAATACCATGCCTTAATCACAATTTATTTACTTACTCTAATATGAATTCAACAACATTAACTTTTATTTATGAATCATGTGCCCTCACCCAATCAAAGAGCTTAGTTCCACACACAATGAATTTTAATAACTTAGGAACTCAAGATTGGAAAAATTCACTCGCTCTCAGAAATAATCTTCATATGCCCCCAAATGATGCACCATAAGCTTGACCGTATTGTAAAACTCTACTAATCGAGTTCATTCAGTCTAAGATCAAGTAGGACTTTCATTGGTTGTAATGTAGGCTGTGGGTGGGGTAGGATACATTTGGATATAAGTGACTAGACCTCCCTTAAGCACTTTAATACAAACACTTTAACATTCAAGTCCATACTTATGTCAAACCAAAACTCCACCTTAACTTCACTATATTTTACTGCACCAATACATCCCTAGCCACCACCATCAAGAATTATTTTCATACACTACAGCTATTATTTTTTTTCTATCCAAATGGCTTTTATTGACACATATTTTCTTTCAAATAGTTCACCTTTCTCCTTATTTCAATTGTTCCACTCAAATGCCAAGCCACCACCCCACACTGTAACTTTTCCATAATTCATTACAATTCAAGTTCTCATGAGAGGTGACAAGATTCAAATATATGGTCGAATCAAAAATAGTGGTACGACTTGTAATGTGGTTACTAAAGAAACAGGATTATAGGCTCAAAGGGGTTAACTACGGTACATAACATATAGGTGGGTACTTTATATATATCTGGCTTAACAAAGAAATGCCTATATCACTTCTCAGACTGCTATTTTGCTTTGCACACATAGGAGGCAAGTTATAGACATCAAATGCAATGCATATAATACATACAAGCCTCACACAAACATGACACATAACTCATTCAGGATTGGATTTTTTATCACGACATTCCAGTCAAAGTAGTTAAGTAAATTTAAGAATGTACGATTTAAGGTACTTATACTAGAGTAAAAAATTGAGTCTAAGTGTCACAACCAGAGTACAAACTATTCTCAAGGCATCACAAAGCTCAAAGATATTGATGCGATTAAATGCATAGCCCCATTGTTCCTACTCCTAAAAATTAAAATTAACTACACCCGGTTCAACTAAAAACCTTTGGAAAAGAACCGTGGACCAAAGAAAAACCAAGGGGGAACTACTACACTAACTACAAAAAAAATATCTTTTTGGGTATCTTTCTTTAGACTTACTTCCCTCAAGAAAACTGCCTAGGAGATCCTTCATCAGGAAGAGTCCAACATTTTTATGCCTTTTTTATTTATTTATATTTTCTTTCTAAAAATAACTAACAAGAAAAACATAAATGAAAAACAAATTCTTAAACAAAGAACTAAAATAATTAGCTAACGAAAATGACACTTACTAAAATAACAAAAACAACTAACAACTACTAATTTCTCTAAGTTCCCACCCCACACATAGATCATGCATTGTCCTTAGTGCATGCACAAATTGCTCAAACAAGAAAAAAGTAAAGAGTAGGGTGCAAGGAAACTCCCTGACCAAGTAGTAACTTCATCATTTGAAGCTCTATACTCTTCATCGTGTTCGTCCTCCTCCTCCTCATCATCATCGCCTTCACCATCTGACTGCTTGGATCGGCCTCAATCTGTCAGGTGTGTTGATATCCTTATAATTGGGGAGCCTGTATCCATCTTCTAACCTAACCAGTTGCTGGGCATGAGCATTAAGCGGGTACCACTGCTCCAGTTTACTCCTCTCCTCAGATGTGGCCGGACAACCCCCTATCCTCAGTTGTAAATCTATCATCCCATAAATATGGGCCATAAAACTATCATCACGAGCATTTCTCTCAACACCTGTCAATGATGGCATGGTAGTCTCTTCTTTTAGTTGAAGACTAGTGATGTTCGTTTGTCGGATGGGCTGGTCGATGATGTGGTCAAACTCAAGCTCCTCCTCAACCTCCTTGTGCCTTAAGAACTGAGTCAAGAAATTAGCAAATGGTATTAGATTGACTTTCTTACTCGTTATTACTGATGACATATGGTAGCAGATCAGATGACCCACATTCACCCATTGACCTGTCATGAGGAAGTAGAGAACACAGGAACATTTGGCGTACCAAAAAAGTTACATATGGTCGTGGCTGAAAAATCTATCGAACATCCACGAATTAGCACCAACTGTTCAGTATCCTGTTGATCAAACCCTGTATAGAATTCTCGGACTAAATTGAGATTGATGTCCCCTGTGTTATTGAATACATAGCTTAACCCCAAATCTTGGATGCCTCTCCAAATTGCCTGATACTTCACTTTCAGGCCGCGTTCTTGGATATTTGCTTCCGAATGGACATGTTTAGGCCTACAACACCTGTACCAATCCTTCATATGTGGGTGTATGTTGTTGATTCCAAACTACCATTGTCTTTTGGATTATGGACGCATGGCAGCTACAACTGCTATGGCTAGTGCTCCATTCAGACTAGAGGTAGTTTCTCCCCCTTTTCTCTTCTTTGGGGGAGGTGCGAAGGTCGTCTTTGCTTTATCTTGGGCAGTGGAAGTAGCCTTTCCTTTGCCTGTGTCTTTTCTGGGAGGCATCTTTATTCCTGAACAAGTAAGAAATAGTCAGTTAAAACTGTTTTACACACTACACATATAATCTTGCCCAACTTTCCGAGGTTACTCAGACTTCACCTCGTATGTTCTTAATATTAGAATCAAACAACAACACATGGGATACCCGTGAGCCACCCCACACTTAAGATTTTAATGTGGTAGACGGCTACATAACACTAGTCTATTAATCCTGGAGACTCGGGCTCCAACAAGGACAAGGAATGCCATTTAGGCATTTTATCAAACACTTAACAAGCACTAGTGCTATGGGACTGCTTGTAGAGATGAGAGATTTCCTCACCCTCCCAAATCGACTTGGGAGTTCCATACTACCCCATGTTTTTACAATCATAGCACCATTCTTATGGTGCTCATGGGGTTGGGAAACACAAACACAATACCACAATGAAGAAAAACCACCAACTTTTGTGTGTAATTATATACCTTTACCCAACTCGAAATTGCAAGGGAATGAGATAAAAACCATACCTTAGAATATTTTGAGAGGAGAGAGCTTCTTGAGAATGGCTGATGAGTTTGACAGAAATAGCAAGACTAAGCTTGACTTCAATAGGGATGGGACAGACAACGATGGCAATCTGCTGGTGAGTGTATGTATGTGTATGAGCAAATTTGTACGGTGTGCGTTTGGTTGAAAGCAAAGCTGTTGAACAGTTGTGTGTGCTTGAGAATTTTCTTTTTGAGCTTGATGTGTGTTTGGTTTAAGTTAGGTTAGGGTTTTTGTATTTTGTTCAGTGCTTGTGAGGAGCTTCGAATAAAATAAGGGAAAAGAAAAAAAATTGAACTAGGCCGAAAAAACTTACCTGACGTTGCCAGGCCCTTTACCTGGCCTTATCCAGGCATCGCCAGCCCCAGCACCAGCCTTGCCTGGCCTTACCCAAGTGTTGCTAGCCCCAGCGCCAGCCTTTCTTGGCCTTATCCTAGCATTTCCAGCCTCAGCACCTAGTGTACCTGGCTTTACCTAGGAGGCGCTAAGCTTATCGCCCGGTGTCCTTTAGGTGACGTTGATACCCTGCTTGACTTGCCCAAAATTACCTCCAAACTTGTTAGTACCTAAAGCGAAAAGAAAAAATTCTAACAATACTAAAAATCAACTACGGATTAGGTTGCCTCCCAATGAGCGCCTTAGTTAATGTCATGGCACGACAAATACAACAGTCCAATGGGTTTCTGTACGGCACCATCACTGATTATTGCCCTTGGAGTGCAAAATCGGGTGAATATGTTCTTTCTCAAAAAACCAATTACCCCCTTTGCATCATTTGTAGGGAGCACTGTAGCTTTCACCCATTTGGACATGTAATCCATAGTAACGAGTATGTACTTGTTGCCATATAAGCTGACGAAAGGCCCCATGAAATCTATTCCCCTTATATCAAACTCTTCCTGAATTGGGTTCATAGGCATCTCATGTCGGCGGGAAATATTCCCGGTTCGTTGGCATTTATCACAACCCTTCACCCATAAGTGTGCATCTTTGAACAATGTCGGCCAGTAGAAGCCCGACTCCAAGACTTTCACAGCTGTCCTTACTCCCCCAAAATGGCCACTATATGGTGACACGTGACATACCTGCAAAATAGAAGATTGGTCTATCTCGGGGATACATCTCCGGATCATGTTATCAATACAAATACTGAACAGATAAGGCTCATCCCAATAATATATACGATAATCACGAATGAACTTTTCTTTTGGACAGAGGAAAGGTCATAAGGAACAATACCGCTCGCCAGGTAGTTTGCAATGTCAGTACACCATGGCGCTACCGCAAGACTTGTGGCTAATATATTTTCATCCGAGAAAGTCTCCACAATCTCTTCCACCTCAACCTTCTTCTCGGCTCCTTCCAGACTAGACAAGTGATCAGCCACTTGGTTCTCCGTTCCCTTTCGTTCACATATTTTCAAGTCAAATTCTTGCAGCAGTAGCACCCATTGAATCAGGTGTGGCTTTGACTCCTTCGTCTCGATTAAGTACCTGAGAGCAGCATGGTCAGTATAAAAAATTACCTTCGAGCCTATGAGGTATGAGCTAAATTCGTCAAATACGAACACTACTGCTAGCATCTCCTTTTCGGTAGTGTAATTTAGCTGGGGCACTACTCAGAGTTCTACTTGCGTAGTATTTTGGATGCATGACTTTGTCTTTTCGCTACCCAAGAACTGCTCCAACAGCATAGTCACTCGCATCACACCTCAACCCAAATGGTTACTCCCAGTCATGGGCAATTATGATAGGTGTTGTTTCCAGTCTCTTCTTCAATTCCTCAAACGCTACCCTACAGTCATCAGAAAACAAAAAAGGGTGATCTTTTTCAAGCAATTTACACAAGGGGTTAGCAATTTTGGAAAAATATTTTATAAATCTCCTATAGAAACCGACGTGCCCGAGGAAACTTCTGATTGCTTTGACAAAAGTGGGTGGTGGAAGCTTTTCGATAACATCAACCTTTGCACGATCTACCTCAATGCCTTTACTCGACACTAGGTTCCCAAAGACTATACCTTCATATACCATGAAATGTCACTTTTCCCAGTTAAGTACCAGATTAGTCTCGATACACCTCTTCAATACTCTTCTCAAGTTCATAAGGCAATCATCGAATGAGTCCGCCACCACTGAGAAGTCATCCATGAAAACCTCCATTATTTCCTTTACCATATCTTTAAAGATGGACATCTTGCACCTTTGGAATGTGGCTGGTGGATCACACTAAACGGTCTCTATCCTCCATGGCAATAGAGATCTGATTATACCCGAGTATCCATCTAGAAAGTAGAAGTGGGACCTACCTGCCAATCTGTCTAGCATTTGATCAATGAATGGCTGTGGGAAATGGTCTTCCCGGGTAGCCATGTTCAACTTTCTGTAATCCATACAGATTCGCCAACCTGTGACTGTTCGTGTTGAGATCAAATCGTTTTCTTATTTTTCACTACCATCATACCGCCCTTGTTTAGCATACACTAAATTGGGCTGACCCAGTTACTGTCAGAGATGGGAAATATGATTCTTGCATCTAACCACTTAATCACTTCTTTCTTCACCAGTTCTTTCATGTTAGAGTTCAGCCTTCGTTGATTTTCTCTAGAAGGTTTGTGCCTATCTTCCAGCAAAATCTTATGCATACAGAAGACTGGGCTAATACCCTTAATGTCTTCAATGGTCTAACCAATTGCAGTTTTGCACTCCATCAATACCTGAAAAAGTTGTTCTACCTGTACATCTAACAAACTAAATGAGATAATAACAGGTAAAGTTGAGTTAGGTCCCAAGAAAGCATGCCTAAGATGAGGTGGTAGGGGATTCAGTTCCAACTTTGGTGGTTCTTCTATCGGCGGTTTATTTGGAGGAGTTTTCCTTTCTTCTAAGTGCAAAGGCTCAAATTCGAGCTCCCTTATCCAAAACCTTGGTATTCAAGAGAAAGTACCCAATCCACCTAGTATTCTCCGTTTTCTTTATCTAAGTTCATGAGACAGGCTGCTAAAGGGTCTTTAGTGTTCAGTGTCTCATCTTTCTCCTCCAAAAGTACATCCACGGCTTCTATTAGAGAGCAGTTAGAAAATTCACTTCGTCGCGGCATAGATTTCTGCACATTGAATGTTATTTCTTCATCATTTAATCTCATTTTGAGCTCTCCAGTTTCACAGTCAATTTTAAATCTCTCTCAGTGGACAAGAATGGTCTTCCCAAAATTATAGGAATCTCCTCGTCAACTTGATAGTCTAGAATGACAAAATTTGCTGGGCACAGAAACTTCCCAACCTGTACTAATACATCATCAAGGATACCGGAGGGCCTCTTTACCATCCGGTTAGCCAACTGTAGTAACATGGACGTGGGTCTAGCTCTTCCAATGCCTAATCTTTTGTAGATATCCAGGGGAATCAAGTTTATGCTTGCCCCCAAATAGCGAAGTGCCTTAGCAAACGCATAGTTGCTATTGTGTATGAATTGTGAAACTCCCTGGGTCAGATAACTTCTCAATTATGGGTCTCGTCACAATAGTACAACAAGTCCGAGTCAGTGTAACCGTGTCCATGTCTTGAAAGTCGAACTTACAAGACATCAAGTCCTTTCTCAGTTTTGCATAACCGGGAATCTCCTTTAAGGCTTTAATCAATGGAATGTTGACCTAAATTTGATTCAACATCTCCAAGAATTTCTTATATTGCTCATCTTTCTAATACTTGGCCAACCTCTATGGGAATTGTGCTGGAGGTCGCTTCTTCCCTGTAATTTGACTTTTGTCTTGCTCAGGTACTACTTCTACTGTTGTTTCTTGTGCTACCCCATTCTCTTTCATAGCCTCTTTTTCTATGTTGGCATTCTCTTGTGCATATTGTACCATCACCTCAGTTAATCGTGTTGAATAATTTATCTCAATGGGTACTGGCACAAGTGTTTCAGTAGGTCGTCTTTCACGAGCAATTTCTTGCTCCAGATCTAGGTCTCTACCGTTTCGTAGACTCACTACCATAAGTTATTTCGGGCCCTGCTCTTTTGGATTGATTTGTATGTCTGCAATTAACATCCCTTGGGGATGATTATTTAAAGCCATTGAAATCTATCCTAATTGAACCTCAATACTCTTCATCACTGTTTCATGTGAGTCTACTCTCTCAATTAATTTTCCAGTCAACTCAATCAGTTGTTGTAGCATTCTGTTGTTGTTATTCAGCATTCCCTTAAGTTCAGCAAACCCATCATCTTGTCTCACAATCTATTGTTGTTGATGTTGTTGATAATCCACCTGCTTATTTTGCTGGTTGTAACCATGTCGCCTTTGGTAAAGCAGCACTTGAACCTGGGGTCGCATAGCTTCAGGATTGTTGCTATTATTGTACTGCTGTCGTGCTAGTATGTATTGTTGATTCTGCTGACCCCAATTTTGACCACGTTGCCTCTGTTCCCCTTAGTTGGCCACATAGTTCATATTTTTCTGATATTAATAGTTTTTACCTTCCGCACTCCGTCAGCAAACATATGGTTGGTTAATGCATGGTGTACATAAGCCCCCATTAGTTGCATTAACTATGTGTACCATTGCTTCTGGCATGATTCATCTATCTTTTTGGTGAGGATACTCATTTGCTTCATTAAAGTGGCCATATTTTCAGCTATGGAGTTGTTTGGGTCCACGACCACTGAATGAAATACATGAGTGATTGTAGAGTCTCTTGTCATCTATCTTGAGTTTTGGGCCATCTTATCAAGTATGATCTTGCTTCCTCTGAATGTTTTGCTCCAAAATGCCCAATCTGCTGAAGAATCAACATTGGCCTTTAAGTTGTCTACCAATCCTATGTCAAACCGCTGCCCCAACATTTGCTCTAGAATGTCATGATGTGGACACTTTACAAGCATACCCTTGAACCTATCCCACGTTTCTTGTAATATTTCTGTTGGTTTCTTCTTGAAGCTCAATATCTCATCAATTTGCTTAGCAATCTTGTTGGGTGGGCAGAACTTGTTCACAAATTGTTTGACTAATTCCTCCTAAGTAATGGAGTTTATGGGGAGTGAATTAAACCAAGTCTGAGCCTCTTCCGTGGAAACGACAATAGCTTTATTGCTTCTGGTGTCATATTAGGTTGCCTTTGCGTGACACATATCAACAGAAATTTCTTTAGATGCTGCTGAGGATCTTCAATGTATGACCCTGAGAACAGTCCCTTATTATGCAAATGTAGCATGTTGTTTGTTATTTGGAAAGATTCTGCTTGTATTTGAGAGACTGCAATTGTGGTTGCTAGGTTGTCGGTAGTGGGTTGTGTCCAATCATACAATGCTGCTTCTGGCACAAGAGGCACCACACCCCAATTGTTTGGGTCATTCAGATTGTTTCTGTTGTTTACTTCGTGTCCCATGTTTGGTTCAATTTGTTCTGTTGAGTTTTGTTGCTGTTTACCCTTCTTGTTTGCATGATTCAGTGCCTTGAAAACATTCTCAGGATCTGGCAATGCTTCGAACAATTCACCAGTTCTTGAGGAGTTTCTAGGCATGCGCTGTAACACCCAAGACTACAAACGTTATAATTTCAATGTGTTAAATTTAAATTGAAGAAAATTGACTACACTAACAATTTTAACATGTCTTTTAGTTGCAATTAATAACAACATTAATTACTCGATAACGAAGCAAAAATTTAATCACGCCCAACTATACCTTATAAAAAGGACTTAGCAGTCGTTGCAAATATATTGCGATTAATAAGTCCGGAGTCAAATCCCACGGGGAATTAACATATTAAGCACACCTAATAGACTCGCACAAATTCACGTAATCAATCCTCAGAAATATTTAAACAACGAGTTGGCTATTTACTAACTAATATTACGCAATGAAAATTCAATAAATAGGAACTAACTACGAACGAGTTGTAGACAAGAATTGGAATGATCTAAGATTATGATTTTCCCTATTGTCAGAATTCTTTCCGCTACGTTTTCTATAAATTTGCCTAAGTCTTCTCTATCGATCATGAGCAGTCAGACTGTTGTAATTCTCTCCCGAGTAATTACCATAATATACTAGATATATTCTCCCAAATTATGCTTGCTGACCTTAAGTATAGCTCACTCAAATCGCACCAAGGTTTTGTTATTGCTAATCCTACCTTTAAACCCTTCGTATTGATCCCTCATATACATTAGGAGTGATGTTGTTCAATAACTACCTAAATATGTACTCTCTCCCGAGTAATACATCCTTAATAGGAACAGTTAATTGAGAGCCCTTCAAACAACATCAATAAGCATATAGTTGAACAAATAGAGAGAATATTATGGAAATTTTATATTAACGTAACAAAAAAATCATCCTCCAACAGGTTTCATCAAAACCCTAGATTAGGAGTTTAGCTACTCATACTCATAGTAGCAATATCTAATGTATTTTGCATAATTGAATTACAAAGTAAGGATAAAGTGATGTAGAAATCTATGATTCTAACTCCCAATAGGTGTTCCACGAGCAATCATTGCCTCCGGTTGCAAAATTGCCTTCAAAATGGCATTTTTAGGTCTAATTATATATTTAAGACAAGACCTAAATGTGTAGGTAAAATCCTAGTCAAGCCGAGAAACAAACTAAGTCTTCAAAACTCGGACTGGATCTTGCCCCAGGCGCAACATTGCCAGGCATAATGGCTGGTAGACCTAGCCCCAAGCCTAGCGTTACCAGGTCTAACGCCTGGTTATGCTTGTCCTTTGTCTTGCCTCGCCAGCCTCTTACCAAGTACAAGCCTGGCCAGGTTCTCTCATTCACTTCTCCCGTGCATGCTTTCGACTTGTAGGTATCCTTTTTCCTCTACTTTCATCTCCAATTCACTTGCACATAACATGTGCCCTATTACGCCCAAATAAAGTGTAATTTATCATTAAAGCGTATAAAATACAAGATGAATAATGTGCTAAATTATGAATTATAGCCACACACCATTCATCAGTTATAACAAACTCAGCAATTGCCCTCCTAAGCTCATCAACATTATAAATAATTGTTTCTAAACATCCTTGTTCCCTTCCTTTAATAGGTATAAGTTTCAGTGTTGGTTGCTTCCTATCCATTACCTTGAAAGGGGATTTATCACACTTGCTGGTTAAATATGCCCAAAGTTTAGAGGTCTCATTCCTACTAGGACAAGCAAAGTCTTTAGGAAAGTGATTGCATTTTTCCCTCGCATCACCCTTTTTATCATTAAACTTTTTGAAATGTGGCCAAATTTCAAATTTTTCTCGACCATTCCCCAAGGCTAGGGTCTCGACCATACGAAGTTGTTCTTTTTTGCTTTTTAGGAGGATTGTGCATAATAGAAGTATTAGGAGTGTTACCATGTGCTTGAGTTGACACAAATGTTGGTGTAGCTGGAGTAGTACTTTTTAAGGTGAACTCCAAATCTTCAACCTCAGTCCTTTTCATCTGAAATAAATTAGAACCCATTTTATCGGATGTCACGAATAAATATTGATTAACATTAATCGTTGAATCAATAAAAAATCAAGTGAGTAACAAAGAAAAATTAATTTTAGAACGTAATGCCTAAAATCACTTTGTTGAATAAATCATAAAGTATTCATTGTAACCAATTAGATTCTTACATTCATAGAATCCTTCTCAAATCTTAGCCTGTAGTCTTGCAATTTGAGTTGCTTTCTTTACTCTTGTGATAGGTTGTTTTTTTTTACTCTTTTTTTAGGCAAAAGTAGGTGTGTAGGGTTAGAGAATTTGAGTCTCTTAAGTAAAAAAGATTAGCCGATTCCTATTACTTTGGGTTTAGGCAATCTTTTAAAATATAAGTAGTATAAACCAAAATCTATATATAGTAATTAAAATGTAGAAAATATTTTAAATTATTTACAAAAGATATGATACTTTATATAATAATTATTAAATTTTATATATAATTTCTTGGTTTGGTTCGATTTATTTATTAGTTTTTTATAATAGACCAAAATCAAACCAAATATTATCAATTTTTACAATAAACCAAAATCAGTCCAAACCAAGAAAAATATCAGTTTACTTAATCGGTTTGGTTCGATTTTCGATTTGGACTGGTTTTTTGCCAAATCATGAACAACCCTAAGTTTGGGATAGAGATGTATTGCATTACATGATTTGGTAGGGAGTTTGGAGTATATTCAATAAGGGTAGTTCGACCCGCCATTGTGAGAAAGTTAGTTTTCGGACCTGCCAAACGAGTCTTAAAGTTATCTAGTAAAAATTGAAAGTCTATTTTTTAGGATGGGTTAAGAAAATAGGAAACCTTAGGTACTTTCCAAAATAATTCCCCTCTGGCATTTGGAAAGAGTTTAGGATAAAAGTTTTATTAGCTTGAGAGCAATTTTTTGAAAAAAAGACCTTTGATTTCGAAAGTTGATTTTTTGGCCAAAATGAAGCGTAAAGTGATTTAGTATGTCAATTATAGAATGATAAGTCATTGTACTAAATTTTGATAGTAAAATGATATCATCTGCAAAGAAAATATGGCAGGTCCCATTTTGGAGAGGCGAATTGGTTTCCAATTGAGATAATCCACAAAAGGGAGATGCTACGGGATAACAGCTCCATGTAGGGTGCGCATTCGATTTATCAATTCGATTTTGACTCTTATCCATAATTACTTATCGATTATTGATTTGTACATATGCTTATCGTTATCGTTTCAATAAGGTTTCGATTTTTTCGATTTCGATTTATCAAATTTTGAGGCTTATCGATTCGGTTATCGATTACACCAATAAGAAGATATACAGGATTTCACGGAACGTATATCACTATAAATAAGCCTAAATAATATGGACAAAATGAATTTGAAGAAGCATATATGATGACTACAGAAGAATACGCAGATAAAGAAAAATACTCGTTTCTACATCAATGAAAAAAGGGTACCTGAAGAGAGGTCAATGGCAGAGAGAGGTCTCTTGGAATGGATAGAAAGGTGAAATCTGCTGATGCTTGAAATTGTAACAAAAGCACGGAGAGAGAAAAGTTTGTGGAGGAAAGAAGCTGGTGGATTCACACGAAGAAGAATGTGAAAAGTGTTGTCAATTAGCTGCGGAGGAAAATTGTATCTCAATACATAACATACCCTGTATTACAAAGAAGATCAAACAATAATTCGCATAAAATACAATGGATAATTAGAGATGAAATAACCATCAGCAGGGACAAAAAGTTTTACTCGCCTAACCTTGATACCTGCGAAAGACTTAGATAACGTTGGACAACATATTTTAGCAGCTGTAAACAAGGGTTTACATAAAGTTTTTCAACTAGTCGACTCAAGGCTTGTACCACTGCCAGAAAACGTTCAGTAAAAGCACAACAATAGTCCAGCCCTTCCTCTTGCATCAAGATTTTCATATCTATGAGTGTTGCAACCTGTACAACTAGGGGAGTTCGCTGGAGTTCATCGAAACTCGGAGGACTTCACTTTCTCTGCTGGGTTTGTAGTTGGCGGGAGAGAGGGAGAAAGGTATAAGCGGCGCTGAAGAATAGGTAGAGAAAATAATAAAGTTAGGGACTTAGGGTAAAGGAAAAGATATTATAGAATAAGGGCATATTTGTCTATTTAGTGTATTTTATCGGTTTATCGATAAACTGATAACCGAAGAGGACAAAATCAAAATCGAAATCGATAACTCGATAAGAAAAATTTCGAAATCGAAATCGATAAATCGATAACAAATAATCGATTCAATTTATCGATAAACCGTTTCGAATGCACTCCCCTAGATCCATGCACATAATGAATAGATAAAGAGATAATGGATCTCCCTGACGAATTCCTCTTAACGGGAAGAAATATTGAGTTTTTAAGCCATTGATTAATATGAAAGTAGAAGCCATAGTAATGCAGGACATTATTAGGGAGATAAGGTTTCTGGTGAAGTTGAAGTAAAGTAAAGTTTTCCTAAGGAAAGACCATTCTAGACGGTCAAAAGCCTTTTCAAGGTCCAACTTTAGAAGCATGTCGCTACTTTTCCCTTTCATTTTATTAAAGTAGGCTAGAGTTTCTCGAACTATTATTGCATTATCAAAAGCACTCTTTCCTTTTTGAAAGCTTGTCTGAGTGGGACCAATTATAGTGGAAATAATTGATTTAATCCTATTTACAATAATTTTCGTAACTAGCTTGTAGATGGTATTGCAAAGGCTAATGGGACAGTATTGCCAGACTATTTGTGCATTTTTTACTTTAGAAATTAAGCATAAATAAGTCTAATTTATTTCGGGGGGGGGGGGGGGATGATATGGTCCGCAAAAACTTGTTTGCAAAACGTCTTAACAATATCGCCTACATGATGCCAATTTTTTTGATAGAAAAAAGGATGTATGTCGTCTGGCGTCGGTGATTTTAGGGGCTTGAATGAAAAAAGAGCTTGTGTAATTTCTCTATCCTGTAGTGGGGAGTCGAGGGAATGAAAGTCTGTATTGCTTAGTAGATGGGAATTAGAGTCAGTGTGATAATATAATTATAGAGATTGTTCTGTGGTGAATAAGTTACTGAAGTATTTATGGATATCTCTAAGGATGAAACACCAATTACCATCAGAGTCTTTTAGAGCATTAATTCTATTTTTCTACATTTTTGAAGAATGGTCATACAATAAAATTTAGTATTAGCATCCCCATCATTGAGCAAGGTGATGCGCGATTTTAATTTCCGAAAGTCCTCTTCTAACCTTAAGATACTACTATATTCCGTAGTAAGTTATTGTTCTAAATTTTGAAGGAAAATACTAGTTGGGTAGTATATGGAAGTTTGCATGCCGGTTAGTTTGGCTAGTAGTTTAATTTTCAAAGGGATGCTTGTTCCCGTGCATGACAATATTTGATTTTTTTTATCGTTTCAAGTAAGTTGGAGTTGGATTCCCAAACTTGTTGAATTAAATGTTGGAACTTAGGGTGTGAGGTCCAAATAGTTTCAAAGTGAATTTTTTTGTGCCAAAGGTCGGCTAGTTTAAAGAGTCAGTAATAAAGGACAATGATCAGAATAAGTGCGGGGCCAATGTTGTACTGTTGCTTCCGGATAAGTTGTCAACCACTCATAGTTTGCTAGGATATTTCTAGAATTGTATAGCCAACGTTGCTTATTAGTCCATATGAAGCTATTACCTTTAAACCCTGAGTCGATTAGTTATAGTAGTTTAAACACTTGAAAAATAGTATGCCCTATTATTCCTGATGAGCCTCCCCCACATTTTTCATTTAATCGAAATAATTCATTGAAATCCCCTCATATTAGCCAAGGCCCTTTATAAGAATCATACAATTTCATTATATTATCCCATAACGTACTACGTGATTGAAAAACATTGCTAGAATAAATAACGAAAAATAACCATTTTGAAGTACTTGGACATACATGTACAAGGCAGTGAATTTCCTGATCAGACATGCGAAATTCCTCCACATTAATTAAAGCATTATTCCATAAAACTACTAGACCTCAACTGAGGCCATTTTCTAGAACCTGAGACATGTTAGTGAATTGAAAGTCATCTCGGATGACAGTGTGGTCTTGCATGTGTGTTTCTAAGAGGACAGCTAATCCTGGTCTATCATTATCTACGAATGACCTAAAGTGTCGTCTAAATTCTGTACTGTGGGAACCCCTACAATTCCAGACTAGGAAATTCATACTAGGGCGACTAGTGGTGAGGGTATCAAGAGGATCTGGGATCGGGAGAAGGGCAGCATGTGTTGCTCCTTGTTCATGATCTAGAACTTGTGGAGTCAGGCGAAGCGTTGGAATTATCACCATTGCATATTTCCCTGCTTCCCGATTGGTTGTCATTCTAAAGTTTAGGCTGCAGGTTTCTAGTTCTGGTGGGCATTTGAGTATGAATTTTTTTTCTATTATTCCTTGATGTTGTAAAGCTCGATGCCTTTTAACCAGAGAAATTCCGCCCTGGTTTCTCTCATTTCTGCTAGAATCTTTTCCAACTCCTGGCTTGTTTGAACATGTGCATAATACACTATTAGATGACCGATAAGACGAAGCAGCATTGTTACAAAATAATTTTTAAAAAATGTAATAGTAATATTTTGGGCCAAAAATAGCTCTTGAGCTGGTTTCGAGGATTTGTCAAAATGTGGATAAAAGTTATGAACAAACATGTATTCGTCATTTTTTTTGGGCAAAATCTATAGCCAAACGGGTCCTTAATATTTTGGCTTAATTTTATCTAAAATTTTTTAGTATATTCTCCCCTTTTGATACACCACTAAAACTTCGATTTGGACACCTTCAAGCTTATTAATCCTAAAAGAACTAACTACGACTTCCTTTTTTTTGGTCGAAAAGAAGGATTTGTATTAGATATTAAAACATTACATTAGTAGAGGGAGCAAGTTGCCTTAGAGGCATATTAGACTGTAAACTAGAGCTGGTACTATTAGAAGTCACTACAAATGCCCCTACATGGGGTGCATTACTACAAAAAATATTAGTATTACAAACAGGGGTCAAAGTAGGGTTAAGTAGTATGTTCATGTTAACAAGTCACATGTGCATTGTTCCTGCTAGGTCATGATTGTAGAAGTTGCGACAAAAGGTGGTGGTGTGACCAAAAAGATGCAACTTTTGATTACTGCTTGCTTGGCCCCATAGTGATCTAGACTATCTGCGGTACTATTTTGTTCCTTATAGACATGTTGAAGAGTAGGCCTACCCAGCTATTGAAGTAATAACATGCACTTACTTAAAATATTAGTGTGATTCATGTTAGACCCATCTAACATACTGAGGATATGGTGTGCATCTGTTTCGATGAGAAGTGGTGTGTATTGGTGACATATAGCAAGCTGCAACCCTTTGAGTAATGCTAGTACTTCTGTTTGGATGGCAGTTGCTAGAGGAGATTGTCCTGCGAAGCCCAGGATCCAGTATCCCTATGTGTTGCGAAAAACACCTCCTATGCCATAGTTGTTTTGAGCAGGGGAAGATGCCCCATCGATATTTAGTTTATAGTAACGTGGTGATGGGGGATGACATTTGATATTGAGAGGTATGTGTTGTTTTTTGGGGTTATGTTGTGGTGTTGGGAAGTAGTATTCAACAGCCGTAGTTTTAATTAAATGAAGATTAATTGTCATATGTTGATTATCCAGTGTATTTTTATTACGGACATGCCATAAATGACATAGTAAAAAGGAAAGGATGATGGCATTTGGGATGTTATAAGGAATTGATTTTGAAGACATATGTATAAGGTTATATAACCATTGTGTATTATTAGAAAGATTTGATGATGTTCCTGTTGCAGGTGTATTGGAAGTTATTGGAGGTGTTATGTTTAAATGTGCCCATGGTTGGGTTTTTTTTGGACATTGGAGGAAGATATGTGAAATGGATTCTAGAGCCATTTGACATTGTTTACAAATATCAGAATGATGATACCTAATTGGAATAGGTATGTAGCAGTAGGTAGGCGGTTGTGTGAAATGAGCCATAGGAAAAAGATATTTTAGAAGGGATTTTGAGTTTCCAAATCCATTTATAAGAAAATTGAGTATTTTCAGTAGGAGTTAGTGAATGGTAACTTGATTTAACTGAGAAGGTGCCATCGTTTGTTAGATCCCAAAATATCTGAACATTTGTGAGATGTTGGAGTGGCATATAAATATTGTGGATTGTATTTTTTAACTCAGTGGGGGGATTGTAACGACCCGGCCGGTCATTTTTAAAATTTATGCCCCGATCCCTTATTAACTGCTTTCCCCAAGTTTATTTCTACTATTTTGATTTGCCGGGATGTTCGATTTTGAGTTTCGGAGAGTTTTGTGACACTTAGTCCCTAAATGAGAACTTAAGTACTGGAAAGTGACAGTAGTCGAAACAGTGTGAAGACGGCCTCATAATGGAAATTCAATGGTTCCATTAGCTCCGTTAGGTGATTTTGGGTTTAGGGGTGTGGTCGGATTGTATTTTGGAGGTCCGTAGCTAATTTAGGCTTGAAATGCCGAAAGTTGAATTTTTAAAGTTTTCGGTTTGATAGTGGGATTTTGATCCGAGGATCAGGATGGAATTCTGAGAGTTGCAGTAGTTTCGTTATATCTGTTGTGATGTGTGTGCAAAATTTCAGATCATTCGGAGGTGGTTTGGTTGGGTTTTTGATTGAAAGCGTATTTTTGAGAAATCTGGAATTCTTAGGCTTGAATCCATGGTTAATTTGAGGTTTTGATGTTTTTTAGGCCTTTAAGGATTGGTACAAGTTTGAATAAGGTATTAGGTAATATTGGTGCTTTTGGTTGAGGTCCCAGGGGCCTCGGGATGATTACGGGTGGTTTACGGAAAGATATTTGAAGTTAAGAGATTGCGGATTTTAGCTGCTACCTATCATAACCGCACCTGCGGTTGGGGTTCCGCATGTGCGGAGCCGCAGAAGCGGCATAGAGACTGCATAAGCGGATGTTGGTGTTTTCTTCAGATTCCGCAAATGCGGGAGGAGTACCGCAGAAGGGGTTTCGCATCTGCGAAAAGGAAATTGCAGATGCGGCTCCTGGGCAATTAAATGAAAGTCGCATATGCGACGTGGTTTCCACAAAAGCGGGAACATCTGGGCAGAAATATGATATTTCGAGGGTTTAGTTTCAAAAGTTGAAAAATCAATTTGGAGCTCGGGAGGGGGCGATTTTGAGAGAAAATTAAAGAGGAGATCATTGGGTAACGATTCTTTAACCCTTTCTAGTTATATTCCATCAATCTATAGTTAATTTTACCATTTAAATTCGGATTGGTAATGGAAATTGGGAAAAAGTTGGAAGAAAGTTCCTATACCAAAAATTCGACTTTTGATTGGGAATTTGACCTTGGATTTGGATAATTTTGGTATGCCTAAACTCCCGAGAGTGAGGATTTTGAAAATATAAATTTTATCCGATTTCGAGACGCGGGCCCGAAGGGCGTTTGGTCATTTTACCTAATTTCGCGCCTTAGCTTAAAATTAATTATAGAATTACTTATTTGGTGTTATTTACATTATAAAATTGAATTGAATAGATTTTGGCCATTTGGAGTCGAATACTCGTGGCAAAGGCGTGGTTTCGGGTTGACTTGCACTTGTTCGAGGTAAGTGGATTGTCTAACCTTGTGTGGGGGACCTTTATCCTTAGGATTTTTATCGTGGTAATTGAAATGCCTCGTACGTGAGGTGACGAGAGCGTACTTGAGCTAATTATTGAAAATCCAATTTTTCTTTAAGTATTTCAATTGAGTTCCCTTTCCTGTTTCATTTATTGTGTATTTAACTTTTTATTAGTTTAGAAAAGTATGTTTGGTAGACTTGATTGCCTATTTGCTCAATTTGCCTTAATTGCAATACGTGGAGTATGTTAGGCTAGACTTAATCTGTTTACTTGGTACAAAATCTAGCTTTGTTGAATTTTCTTGTGTTGTTGTACTGTTTTTTACGTTGTGACTACGGGACGGTATCCCGGGAGCTCCCCTGAGTGTTTACTTTGAGACTTCGGGATGGTATCCCGGGAGCTCCCCTGTATTTTTACTTTAGGACTACGAAATTGCATTCCTGGAGATCCCCCTGCATATTTATTAGTTAGACAACGGGACTGCGCCCGGGAGATTCCACTGGATATGATATTTATATTTGGTGGCTATAGCTCGGTATCCTAGGAGATCCCTAATTATTATTTTGGAGATGCGCTGTATTCTCTTACTGTGTTTTTACTTGCCCTTATAGTAGTTGCTGCTACCTTTATATTTGTATTACTCATTACATTGTTTAATTCATTCTGTTAAACCCTGTATCTTATTTAACCTCAGTAGGGCCCTGACCTTTCTCGTCACTACCCAACCGAGGTTAGGCTTGGCACTTACTGAATACCGATGTGTTGTAATCATGCCTCTTCTGCGCATGTTTTTCATGTGCAGATCCAGGTACTTCTTCTCAGGCCTACCATCCTTGAGGTAGGCGACTACTTAGAGACTTCGAGGTACATCTGCCACGTTCGCAGATCGAAGAGTCCCTTTCCGTTCCTGCTTTCTAGTATTTAGCCCTTCTGTACTTTATGTTCTTATTAGACAAATTCTGGAGTTGGAGCTACGTAGTGTGAGCACGTGATTTTTGCCCTATATGAGAATTACTCCCAAAAACTCAAAATAAAATAGTTTTATGTTTTGTGTTGATTTTCTGTGAATTTTTGTGTAATTTCTTCCTTATTGTTTGTATTTGTCTGTGCGTGTTTATTTGTTAAATTAATATAAAACGCAAAAATATGTTTCACTTACACTTAGGATTTATTCGGAGTAATTAAGTTTGTTTTACAAAAATAATACACTTTACATGTAGCATTTAAAGGTCTAGTTGTGTGATTTATTTTTAATTGATATTTAATTATGTTTGTTAATTGTTAGTAGAAGTTAATTTGATTTTTCTTTAGTATTTTTAATGTTTTAATTAGGAATTAAAAGAAAAGAAAAGGAATGGAAAATAAAGAGAAAAACAGACTGGGCCATTTTTAATTTGGACCAAAACCAGGCCCAAAGCACCCCTGTGCCCGGTCCAATTTTGATCCATCTCAGAGATCAACCAAACGACGCCGTTTTGACGTCTCAGATCTCAACCATTCATCCAATTGATCAACGGTCCAAAATATTCCTCTATACCCGTTACAGACCCGACCCAACCTGTTTTCCCATAACCCGGTCCACTACTTCACCAAAACGACCCCATTTTCCTTGAATGATCTGATCGGGACCGTTGGTTCTAATAATCCAACGGCCTCAATTAGTTCATCCATTTTTAATCTACCAACCCTACAAACCTACCCCCCCTCAAACCAAATCAGACCCCTCTCACCCCTGTCTCTCTCTAACCTCCGAGACCCCCTGTAACATTGCCTACTACCGCCGTGCCCCGCCCACCGAAAATCGCCTCACGGCGGTTCCGGTGGGCTAAATGCCACTATTTTTACACCCTGAGATCCCCGTAACCTCGATCGTCTCGAATCTTCAATCGAAGAATTGAGCGAAATCCTAGCCGCCTCCGTTTACCGCTAAACTCACACCCCTTGAACCCTCGACTTTCCTCACCACTAGAACTCCCTTGTTGCCCCTCGAATCAAGACCAAACGCCTCGAATCTTGATTTTGAATCAAGAACCCTACCCACCGCCACAAGACCCCAATGGCGGTGCTACCTCCCTTTGACCCCAAATCCACACCCCAGCACCACTAGGCTTCCCTCACCCCAAATCCCATACCCATTCCCCTCAAAACCCGTCAGGACTCCTCAAATGACATGTCACAGAAAAAAAACCTGAACCCTAGAACTCAAAACCATGGGGGTCTGTCCAATTAAAAGAGGAGTTAGGTACTAATAGACCTTAATCGAGGTGTTCTCAATTGAGAACACTTCGATTAAAGTCCATTCGACCTAAAAAAGATCAAGTCCAAGTTCGAGCCTGGGTCAGCTTTGTTCTTAAGTGTCTGAGGTATTCTTCTTTCTGTTTTGGTTGTTGTTAAGGTCTGTTTACATGTTAGTTTAGTTCATTTGATTTTTCTATTATTTTTCTATTAATTCTATCCATCTTCAGTAGACCTTTTATTTGGTCGAGTTCTTCTGCTTGTTCGTTAATTATATGTATTGTGATGATCTATATATTTAGCTTGTTTAAAGTCGTCAAGTTAGTTAGTTCATATTTAATTCCCTGTTCTGTCCCAAGGTCATGAATCAACATGTTTGTTTACTCTGTGTTTGTCATCTGTCGTAGCTCGTATAGTCGATTAAATAAGTGTCGTCAACTGAAATCATCTAGAAACTAGAGAAGCATGAGTTTGCTCAGTCAGTGTAATTACTAGCATGTTTCTCTTGTATGTGCTAAGACTTCTATTGATATGTTGTGTTCAGTATTGCTTCGTTTCTTTGCTTGCTTTAGTTGATGCCTTGCTTAGTTGGTTTTTGAGTTGGTCAGGTTTGGTTTACCATACTGACCAACTCACTCCTCTTGAACTTGCACCCTTCTGCCCTTTTCATTGAAACTGAGAATTGGTTATTAGCTGGAGTCTAGTGGAATCACAGGTTTTAGTTTAAGTGACCTGCCAATTGAACACTCAATGCACCTTGAAACTAATGAATAAACTTATTGAAAGGGTAGTCTATTAGTGCAAAATACATCCTGGCAATGACACTAAGTAATAGGAAATCAGAAACGAGCTTTAGTTTAATACTAAAAGCTTCAGTACACATGGGATAGGTTAGTGGAACCTGCTGGACAGCAGAGTATTCCATTAGTTCTGACTTCAGGAGCTTTTTATATTAGAGGCTACATACTTAGACAAACAAAAGTGGGAAAACAGAGGGAATAAGATGGGGCTGTTCAGTTTTAAACAATTTTAAAAAGGGGCTGCAAGGCTGTTTAGTTTGGTTATATAGGGGAGAAAATTTTCAGAATAAGGAGATTGAAAAATACCCATTCTAGAATACATACATTCTATGATATACATTCTGGCATATGATAGAGATTCTACACTAGAGAGTAATAGAGAAAAGCTAAATACTATTCCATTGCCCTTGTTTTGTTTTAAGTATGTTTTTTCCAGTTCATAGGTTGAATTGAACTCCTATTAGCCTTTTCTTGTTTCTAAAAAGATCAGAACAATAGTGTGTTGAGTTAGCAATCCTGTCCCCGTAACAACTGTTACATTTCCTTCGAAATCAGAAACAGTTGAGCTTTCTTTATTTCTATTTCCATAATTGAGTGTTCAAGGCTTTGAAGGTTTCTGTTGAGTTACTTGAGTTTTGTTTCGTTTGCTGTCTGGTATTTTGGAATTGCTGTTTGGTTGTCTTAAGCTCTCTGTTGGGTCGAGCTATTCCTGGGATTTCAATCTGCTACTTAGGCTGCCTACTACTGTTTCATTAGTGGCTTTAGTTGTTGCTGGAATCTGTGTTGCTGTTGTATTTGCTCTACTGATCTTTCCATTCTTCATCTCTGTTTACTCAAATACCAGGTACACATTTCTGGGACTGTCTATTCTTCTACTGGCAATGAAATGAAAGCATATGTTAAGTCCTGCTGTGAGACCACCATATAAATGATCCTGTATTTAGTAGATTAAATTGGTTCTATTTTGTTCTAATAGAAATTGTACTGCTAATCTTAAAGTATCGGGAGTCTACTCATTTTTCTTTACTGTTAGCCTTAGAAGTACAAACTCGAATACATTTCAAGTCAGGAATTAATTCCAAAACTCGACCTGTATTTAGTTGTTGATAGTCGACTATTATGAATAATTTAATCTTTACAATGCATTAGTTAAGACATGTTTCATGATAATGTTCTATTTGTTCCTCTAACCGCTCGCTCCATGATAATCGACTAGAAAGAGTAATCTAAGTAGTAAATCAAAATGCTCCCATATCATGTTTATGTATGCGGCGTAGAGGGTTAATCTGATTCGAGCCAGCGCTAATCCGAAAACATGAGGCAACCATGGCCACACTTTAAATCTATTTGAACGACACACGTTTGTATAAAATGACTAGAATGAATGATGTTTACATCTAATCAAATCGCCCGATAGTCCTTTTGGTAGCATAATATGAAAACACTTCATCAGAAATTATTTTACGAGTTTTGAAGCGCCACTGGGCGCAATGGCCCACGTCAAGTGTTATAGGCTCTCGGGTCGAAATAAATGACCCAGGCCCAAGCCTGATTCACAAATCCGTTAGGATGCCTGAGTCTACATTGCAACTGGGCCGGTTTTGTTTTGAAATTTAAAAATACAAATTTAACGGAATAAAGAGGTTTGAAATTGATTAAAAGCACATAGGTCATAACATGTATTAAAAATCAGATATTTTTGCCATTTACAATAGTTTAAGCGACCGTGCTAGAAGCACGTGATTCGGGGGTGCCTAACACCTTCCCTCGGGTCAACAGAATTCTTTACTTAGAATTTTTGGTTTGCAGACTTCATTTGGAAAGTCGAAATTTCCTCGATTTGGGATTTAACTAAATCGGTGACTTGGGACACCATAATTTATTCCAAGTGGCGACTCTGAAATAAATAAATAATCTTATTTCGAATATTGTCACTTAAATTGGAAAAACTCCCTTGTACATTTTATCCCTCGGGGTAGGTACGCAAAAATGGAGGTGTGACAGCTCTGGTGACTGTGCTGGGGATTATACTTGATTAAAAAACTCAGAACTTCGGTTCAGGGTTTAAGAATTCGAGCTTAGAATAATTGTTGTATTTGGCTTATTTCTTATCTGATCTTTATCATATGTTGCCTTAAATGGGCTAAATGTTGCTTTTTTTACCGCTTTGATAATTCTTGAACTGTGTATATAAACTGTCTTCTCACGCCCCCTATGAGTCTTCTGAATACGACCTTGGGAATCGCTGATACGTGCCCCATTCTTTGTTGAGATAAAGTCGGTGAGCCTGGGCTCTAGGTGAAGGATTATCAGTCACCCATATTTAAGAACGGGGAGGGTCCAGTAGTTAAGCCGGAGAAGTATTGCTCCCTGTACGCTACCCCTTCCCAACTCGAGTTGTCCGCTCGTTTTATGGCCAGTATAGATACACCTCACAAACACCTAGGGTTTTAACCTAGTATAACAAAACCTCATAACCGGATCCCTAGTAGGAACGTTTATTTGCATCATGCTGCATTTGACTTAGGGGACTCAACACAGGGGTTGGGTCCATCTAGGACAGGCAGCCTGAAATGAAAAAGACCATTATGTTGCATCCTGTTTGTTTTACGCATTTATTTGCTTCAGACTTGCATGCTGACCGGCTTTTAAATATCAAGGAAATATATATAAAAAAAAAGAGGAAAAGAAAATAATAATGTAGAGAGACAACTACTCATTTTTAGGAAAACAAACCAATGCCTAAGTAATGTCGAAACTCTGTTGGATTTTTGAAAAAAAAAATGATCAGTTTTTATTTTCAAAATAGTTTATTTTGTTTGCCAATTAAAAGAAATAAAAAAAACGAATGAAGGATGTAGTTTGTTTTATTTTCCACTAAAAAATATATATAGTTTTCAAAAATATTTTTTCAAAAAAAAATGTTTATTTGTTTGTCAATAAAAATATAGTTGGTTTTACTTTCTACCGGAGAATGTTTTCAAAAATAGTTTATTTGTTTGTCAATAAAATAAAAAAATATATAGTTTGTTTTGTTTCCCAAGTAGTGTCAGAACTCTGCTTAAACTTTGAGAAAATGAAGAAAAAGAAAAGTGTGTTTTTAGTTTAATTTATTTGAAAAAATATAGGAAAAGCAAAAAAAAAAAAAAGAGATGCACAACTGATAAAAAGTCGGGATGTCGAATGTGGAAAGAAGCAAAGACATGATAGAAATGGTTAAACTGCCCAGGTCTATTGCATCCCAACATGCAATAACATATCTGTTAAACTATGAAAACTAACAAGTTTGTTGCAAATCCAGAGATTTTCAGCAGTTAGCTTATTATAGCGTACTGGCCAATTACCATTACCAGACAAGATCAAAAGGTCCAATCCCAAAGATCATGTCTAGTTCAGATAAATGTGTTGAAGAAGAGAAGTCAGAGATGCAGATAATGAAGGAGGAAATGGATAGGTTGAGACAACAGATAGCAGAGATGCACCTAGCCTGGGCTAGGGGACAATCATCACCAAGCCCTCCCATTACTTCTACTCTCACACCAGCACAGGCTCCGGAATGTCCACCCGCAGATCCATTGGCAAGTACCCCAATTTACCAATATTATCAAGGGAAAACCCCTTACACTCCCCAAGCTCCACCACCCAAACAAAATCCTCCTCTACCAATTACCCCTGTTTTCGTGGCACCTCCACCCACCATGTTACAAAAATCATCCAGTGAGCCCCTATTTCAGATTCATGGCAACCACTGCTACTCTCCTGAGCCTACCTTTATGGCTCCTGAACCACACTCCTACACCCCTCACTGGGATAACCTGGCAGAACCGGAAAGGCAGCTCAAGAATCCAGAGCAGGAGGAAGTCATTCGGAAATTCAAGAGCCTGGACCAATCCTTTAGGAACATGCACGGTTTAGGCAACCAAGTTAGTGTTGCCTACAAAGATTTGTGCCCTTTTCCAGATGTCCAACTTCCCGCAGGGTTCAAAATGCCCAAATTTGATTTGTACGAGGGACATGGCAACCCTGTGGCCCACCTCTGAGGTTTTTGTAGCAAAATGAGAGGGGCAGGTGGCAAAGATGAGCTACTGATAGCTTATTTTGGCCAAAGCTTAAGCGGATCGGCAATTGAATGGTATACCAGACAAGATCCCAGCAAGTGGTACACTTGGGATGATCTAGCGCAACCTTTTGCAGGTCACTTCCAGTACAATCTCGAGATAGTTCCTGAACGTATTACATTACTGAGGACCGGGAAGAAGCCTGGAGAAAACTTCCGCGAGTTTGGTTTCCGGTAGAGAGAACGGGCAGCTAGGGTTGATCCTCCCATGAGATAGGGGGAAATGGTGGACTACTTCCTACAAACTCTGGACCCAACTTACTTTGGTCACTTGGTGACAATAGTTGGAAAATCATTCAATGAAGTAATAAAGATAGGGGTTATGATAGAGGAGGGACTGAGGTCCGATAAAATCCTGAATTACTCAGCGCTTAAGGCAACAACCCAGGCTATTCAGAGCGGCATGGGAGGTGCACTGGAGAGGAAAAAGAAAGAAGAAGTTGCAACGGTAGAGGCAGGTACTTGGTCCATATCGAAAGGTCCTTCCCCTCACTATCAATCCAGACCCCACCAACCAAATCACCCTCCGCGGAATACATATCCACCTCCACGAAACACATATCCACCACCAAGGGCCTACAGGATCAGGTTTCCGTGGGAATCAGGTTTTCAGAAATGAAAAGGTACAGAGAACATTCACTGAGTTGGGAGAAACCTATACTGCTTTGTTCCACAAATTAAGGCAGTTAGGCTTGTTGAGTCCTGTTGAGCCAAGATTGCCAAATCCCCTACCCCAAAATATGGATCGCTCAGTAAGCTGTGAGTATTATTCAGGGGCTCCCGGACATGATACCGAGAAGTATTGGAAGTTGAAACATGCAGTGAAAAATCTTATTGACACCAACAAGATCGAGGTTCAAACACCAGAGGCACCCAACATCAATCAGAATTTGTTGCCAGCTCACCATTAGAGCCATAAGATCAAATTGGTACACAAGGGAGGGGAAAATTAAGAAGCCCGATCCATGATAGTGGGACCATATTCCAAGGAAAAACCAATCAGCAGAAGTTGGTATCTAAGAAGTCCTGCTTGGTAATTGGGAGGAGTTTTGGTGGTTTATTTTGTTGTCATTTCTATTGTCTGGGTTATTTTCAGGGTTGTAATCCGGATTTTGTCTTGTGGTCAAACCCTCTTATCCTTCCATTTTTGTCATAGCAGTTTGCTTAGTTTTGTCAAGTTTTGTTTCAGGGTTGTACTTTGGTTTGTTTTGCTTATTTTGTTGTTGAACCGTTTCACCGTTAATCTAATGAAATGTTCGGTCTTTTGTTACCCCCAGTCATCTTCTTTGCTTAGTTCTTTTTATCTTTAGATTTGTCTTTTGTTCAAACGCCGATTCTAGTGACATGACATGCGCACAGTTATAGAACTAATCTTAAAATTTAATCATGAACCATTGGGATGGTGATCGGGACATTTAAAGGGAAATAAGAACATAATGAGATCATTTGGAGCCCGAGTCAGTCGTGTGAAACCAGGACAAGCAAAACATGAAGAAAACCGTAAAGGCAAGCTAGCCAAATTGATATGGGGTTGTTCATAATAATGAAAACAAGAGTGTTGCCTAACAGTGCTTTAAAGATATGACGAATGTTAATCGTGTTGTTTGCACTTGGTATGTTTTGAAGATTAGAATGACGAAGACATTTTGTTTTGCTATCCAAACACTTTATCCTTCATTAACCCATTGAGCCTTATTTGTTTTCTTTCATACCCCTCCTTCGGAATCAGTAGCAAAGACTAGAAACACAAACATGGAAGATAAAAAAAAAAGAGAAAAACAAAAGCAAAAAAAAAAAAAAGAGGAAAAATGAAAAGGAAAATTAGAACAACGAGGAATTGGGAACTACGTTTGACATGATTCCTCAAAGAGGATACGTAGGCTCTTCACAGCTCGGTCATAGTGTATCATAGTGTAACAAAAAATCAAAAAATTCCCAAGCAAGAAAACTGGGGCAAACAAAAATTTGTGTTTTTATAAATAAATTTAGTTCCGAAGGTTGTAATTTTGAAGCTGAAGTTGTTTTGTTTTGAGCCTTTAACCCTTTCTTTCTAGCCCTATCCAACATCTCACATTACTGTCCAAAGAAAGACCTTCCGATCAGTCATCAAAAGATGCCAAGTCCGGCAAAGAGAGAGTCCTACAAGAACATAACACTCTGATTCCCAGCAGAAAAGACTCTGATCCCCAGCAGAAAAGAAATATGAGAGAGTCTTAGCAGTGACACCCCAATCCCCAGCTAAAAAGTAATACAAATGAGAGAGTCTTACCGGTGAAAACCTTCACAGGCACCATAAGGCGATGAAAGCTGAGAGAAAAACCAAAATGAGAAAGGCTTGAAAGTGAAAACCCTTCGGGCACTACAAGTCGAATAAGGGTGAGAATCACAAGACAGAAATTGTGAAAAGCGATTAACGACGGAGGATAAGCCATATGTGCATGACATGACTAGTAGAGTTGGTATCCGCGTTTGATAAGTTTTTATAGTTATTTCTTGTTAGAGAGTCATTTTTCTTTTGTCTTCTATTTTTGTANGTTAATGAAGAAAGTTGTATCCCCAGCAGCCTTCAGAAGAGTGAAGCACCAATTTTGAAGAAACGAAAATCCCCCAATAGTGTTATCCCCAGCAAGTTCCGAGGTGGTCGGACAATGCAGAGTGGGAAAGAAAGAAAGGAACATTCATCTTCAACAAAATAACCCCAGCGAGTTGAGAAACACAGAACGGGGAAGGGATAAATGGAAAACCCATCCCCAACAGATAATATCATTCCCCAGCAAGTTTTGGAAACGCAGAGCAAGGGAAAGGAAAAAGGGATAAACCATCCCCAGCAGGAGTGGCACAACCACTCACCACGCTTTAAACTAACAAAGTTTTATTTGATCTGATGCAGGGAAAGAAAATGCTATTGATAGCAGAAAGGCATGCCACAAGGAAGATCACCAAAACTGGGGCAGAAAATTTTCTGCCATT